>JADRCD010207090.1:0-17699 GCA_019843815.1 Montemys delectorum
CTTTCTTTCTTTCTTTCTTTCTTTCTTTCTTTCTTTCTTTCTTTCTTTCTTTCTTTTTTTCTCTCTTCCTTCCTTCCTTTCTTTCCTTCCTTCCTCTCTCCCTCCCTCTCTCTCTTTCTTTCTGTTCCTTCCTTCCTTCCTTCCTTCCTTCCTTCCTTCCTTCCTTCCTTTCTTTTAGGCTCTACTGGCCAGTCAACAAGCCCTGGGGATATGTCTAGCTCTACTTTTTTAGTGCTGGGGTTACCACCACATATTACCATACTTTGCTTTTACCAATGTAGATTTTTGGAATCAAAATCATGCTTTTGTGATCTCAAGGCAAGAACATTACCTAATGAGATCTCTGTCCAGCCACTATTTTACTTAGGACTCTGACATACAGAAATAATACTGTAAAATGATTGCCAGTGCCCCCTCTCAATGTCTGTGTATTGATTAGCATTTGGTTCCTCTACCAATATATAAGTTTCATGAAGGTAGATACTATATTCTTATTTACTCTAGCAGCCCCAGGGTTAAATACAATGCCTTACAATAATGCATTCTCATTAAGTATCTGTTGAGTGAACAATAGAATGAATATAGCTTATTCATTTAGAACCTAGAATTGTACACAGTTTCACTCTTTAGAAATTTTTTTTGGGAGTGAAAGGGAATTGTAAGCCAATGCCTACTGATTCTTCATTTCAAATATCCTGCTGGGACATGACAAGAAGTTTGGCCTTGTGGACTGCATACTGCCTCTACACTCTGCTAGCAAGCTTAGAGGACTGTGTGCCTAACCAAAGGAACTGATGCCTATGAAGATAAGGGACTTGTTTGAGCCAGTGTTCTAGGTAGGCCTTGGAGAATAGAGCAGCCAAAAGGCAGTTTAAAAAAGAGCACAAACATGAGATGAGAAATTAACCTGACAAAGTGGGGCTTATTCCAAAAATGCAATATTCCAGGGCTGTCAGTAAAATCCATCATGTTAAAATGAAAGGGGAAAACCCACAAGGCACACAGTCTACCAATGCCAAGGAGCATTTGACAAAGTTAAATATCCATCGGTGATATAAACTCTCAGTGCATTGAGAATGAAAAGGAAATCACTCTACTGTTAAAGGCATCCATACACCGTGTGAGTCATATTACACCTAATGGTGAAAGACAGAACACTTCCTCTCTCTTATCAGACATGACCAAAATGTCTGCTCTAATCAGTCCTACTTAACAAGTACTGGAAGCCTTGGTTCACTAAAGCAAGAAAGGGGAACAAAGCCATTCAAATTAAAAGAAAGACAATAATCCCAGTTTTACTATATTCTAATGATTCATCATAAGACATCTACACAAAACTTTGAACTGCTGAGTGAACTCTTAAGGTGACAGAATACAAGGTCAAAGCATAGAAAGCAACTACACTTCCAACAAATCTAAAAAAAAGAAAGAAAGAAAGAAAGAAAGAAAGAAAAAAGAAATTGTTATCTACAACGGCTTTAGCCAATATATACTACCTCTGAGCCCAGAACACATGTACAGAATGCACGTGTTCCAAAATGCTGATGGGAAGAAAGCAGAGGCTTTAATAAATGAAGAGACACAGTCACCAAGTAAAGGTGTCAATCCTGGTCAAAATTCCAGGAGGCTGTTTTTTTTTTTTTTAAAAAAAGAAACTGAGAAGCTAACTCTAAAATTCGTATGAAAAGATAATACCATAAGAATAGACAAAACAATGTGTGAAAGAAGAACTGAGTGGGAGAATGCTCCCCTCTTACCTCAGACTTATTATAGAGCTATAGTAACCAACACAGATATTTATGGGAACATACAGAAATAGATCAATGAAACGGAATGGAAGTTTAGGAAAACTCCTACACAAATATGGCCCACGGATTTTTAGCCAAGGCACCAATGCAATTCAATTGTAAGAGAATGATATTTTTAGCAAACAATACTGAGACAATAGCATTTGTATACCCAAAGAGTTGAACTCTGGTCTGTACCTCACATTCGATTCAACTCATAAGCTCAAAGTGCTTCACAGAGCTAAAGGTCATTTATAATGACAACAACTCTAAAAGAGAGCCTAAGAGAAATTGTTTTGATCTGGGGAGAGGCATAGGTCTCTCAGATAACTACTGAAAGCACAGCCCTCTAAAATAAAATATTGGGAATTTGACCTTTAGCACTTCTACTCATTGAAAACAAAATAAGACAAATTAAAAGGAACCACTTGCAAAAATATTTAATCAAGGGCTTCTGTCGAGAGCACTCAACACTCATTAATGAGAAAATTGTCAGCTTAGAAGTGGGGCAGATTCCCCAGAGTAAAGTGGACCAGTAAGCAGACATGTTGAGACCTCCACCGTCATTATTAATTAAAGAAAATTCGTAGTGGCTCAGTACATTTGTTTGTTTGTTTGTTTGAGACAAGGTCTCGATGTGCAACCCTGGCTGTCTTGGAAATCACTATGTAGATCAGTCTGACCTCAAACTCACAGAGGTCCTCTGCCTCGTGGCTGCTGGTATTAAAGGTGTGTACCACCACGCCTGGCTTCAGTATTTTCTGGAATGACAATGCCATATCCTGATAAGGATGTGACGCACCTGAGACTCATGCCCTCCCAGTAGGAACACAAAATATCACAGCTTCTCTGGTGACCAGTTTAGCAGCTTCTTGCAGAATCCAGGATGTATAAATCATATGACTCTGGAGTCCCGATCCTCAGTATTCAACTGAGAGAAATGAAAATTTGTTATCATAACTGTAATGGCTCCAGCCGCAGTGGAAGCTACCCAGAAAGCCGTCATCAAGCCAGTGGATAAGTCACGTAACTAGTGCTTCTCAGCTCCAAAAATGATAAGATAAGGGATGATGATAACTGATAATAATAATCAACATGCACAACTTGGATCACTCTCAAAAGACATGTGCTGAGCAATAGAAACTGTACTTAGAAAGTTACCTGCTGCGTGATTTCATTCACACCATAGGCTCCGAGTCATAAAACTGTGATGCTAGAAAACTGGTTGTGTTAAAAAAAAAAAAAAGGCTGGAGATCTGGAGAGAGATTGACTATGTAGGGTGACATGGGAGTTGTGGAGTCACAGAACTGAGCTGTATTCTGATCCCAGTGAGATGATGCTCAGTGTGCTAAATCCATAGATCTGCAGCAACCATCAAATGTCCATTTAGCTGCATTTTAACTGCAAAACAAAATAGACGTCACTATTTCAAGGGAGAAGAAGACATAAAGCATAACCAAGGCACATCCAGGAGAGGAGGTGGAGGCAGAATTCTGGTTTATCGGCTCTCTATGAAAGAGGAGTTTTGATTCCCTTTTAAAACAACCCCGAGAAAGCTGGACCCAGTTCAGGTCTTTGGTCTGTGTTTCCCTCCTACCGACAGAGCAGGCATTCCACAGTGGCAGCTTTTTTGCAGGATTCAAGCACGGGGCATGTCAAATTGTCTATCACACTACCAGCAACATCAATGTCCTTCTTACCCAAGTCCTTCCCTCCTGTGTACCCTGGATGCCCTCTCAGTGGCACCAACCCAAACGAGAGACAGTCACTTGTCCACTCACTTCCCTGGTATTTACAGAGTCCTTGCTGGGTACTAGGCTCAGCCGGCAGGGGCCCTGTTGCCAGGTTGAGGCCCACGGCATATTCTGTAGAGCAGCTGCTCTCTTACGGGCCAGCCGTGGTATGCCCTGCCCTGTTATCTCATTCCCCAGCTTAGCAGATTCCAAATGCTTTTCAGTACTTCATTCCTTTAGTGGGTGAAGATTTAAAGCAAAGGCAAATGGACCCACAGCCAGTATGGCAACAGCTCCCTGTGGACAACCTAACCCACCAGCACTTTGTTTCTCTGCCCTCCCACCGACCCAGTCTGTATGATTATGTAAGACCACCATTTCTCAGCTTCCTAGCAGGGAAACCCATCCATCCCCTTTCAGCTCCCAGAGGTACAACTAGATGTGAGTGAAATTCAGTGGCTTGTCAAGGTTACACAGCCTATTGGTCTGGGACTAGAATTTAGAGTGTGAAAGCTTTGGTTTCAGTTTTCATAATCACGCTAGAGAGTGAGATTTGTACACACCAAAACACTGCTAAAATCCTCCTCTGAAAACGAGGCAGAAATGGAAGAAATAATCTCCTGAGTATCTGCACAAGCAACTTTGGACAGAAATGCTTTGAAAACAGTCGTGTCCTGGGGGCAAGAGATGTTTTTGATATAAACTACGATGACAGCAGTTCATAAGAGACCCACAGTCAGGGAACTGTTCCAGCATGCCAGAGGTTTGGAAGCTTTTAACTCTCATAATTCACCCTAACACACGCCAACTAAGCTCAAGCAATGTTAAGGAGCTGACAAACCACAAAGACCAGGAAATGCAGAGCAAATACTGATCGGAAGAGCAATAGGACGTAAATGCTTATCAAGAGGAGATCTGGGAGCATAGACTGGCTTTAGGATGCTTGATTTCCCAATCACATAGAGAGTCCTCCAGCCTGAAGGGGCCCAGAGGAGGAAGAAAAGAAAATGAACAGCTTTACTGACTTGTCCAACATACGCTGAAAATGTGCCACTCAAGGAGAGTAGGCATCAAGGCTGACCCGATACTGAACTAGACCAGGGCCATTTCCAGCATTCCCTTGAATTAGATTCCATTTCCTCTTCAAGAACAAAGCTGAAGGGATTGGATTCACTTGGGTCGCTCTCAGGGCAGTTCAATCACATGGAACAATTGGACCCACCCATTCTGACTGCACCAACCTCCAAAACACAGCCAACTTAGATGAGTGCATCTTTCCTTCCCCTTATGTCCATCACCTTCAGGTTCTTTTCCAAAGAACAACAGTTTGTCCTCGAAAAATACCTCTATCTTCCTGCTGCTTTGTTTTCTATTAATAGTTTTGGGGAAAATGTCACCCTACAGATTAAAGACTCTAACCAGGTAGAATTAGAGAAGGAAGGGGGGGTTCATAGGACTCCATCTCCCACCCAACACCCTAGAGATATCTAGTCAGTTCTGTTCTCTGCCCGCTTTGTATGTGGCCTGGAATAACAGGCAGCTTCTGTCCCTGCATGAAGCTCCCACATTTTCCTCTGGCTGTTCAATGGGATGAAGTCAATGAACTCAGCACCTACCAGATCACTAATTGGACTAATTGTGGGACTAGCCTTGGGTGGGAATTAAATTGTAATACCACATCTGCCACCACGATTCCCTGAGTGGTCCGGGAAGCTCTTGATAGACCCAGATGGCAAACCTCAATGGCAGCCCTAGCTCTAAAAAACTGACTGACCAGCATGTCATCTTTCCCCCAGGGATCTTCTTCAGATCCAGTTCTCAACAAAATAAGGGGTGCATTGCAATATATCCTACCCAGACATCCCTTTGTCTATACACTTTGAATCCTATCTAGCACCTCTCAGGATTCAGGGCCCCAGAATTTTGCTTGAGTCCTCAAATATCGAAGACCTGAGTTCTCTAATGTCATCCAATAAGACCAGATTCTCAGGCTCCTGTGAGCAAATGAGACACCAAAGATATTCTTCTCTAGCATACGAGTCATGTGACCCCTTCCTCTTCCCCAGCAAATCCCAGCTCCCTATTCTATTTCTTTCCAGAGTGTTGCAAAGGATTTCACAACCAAAGGAAGGAAATTCTAAGGAGCTGCTGCCCCCTTCTGGCTAGGAGACATCCAAAGGGGAGTGGGGGAGGAAAAAGACTCAAAAGGACTCAAAAGAGCAGGGGCTTCCTAAGTGAATATGGATACAAATATCATGATGGAGAAAAATGTAACGTCCATGTTCTGGAAATGGCTAGGACTGTTCTTAACAAGGAGTCACTTGGAAGCAGAAGAAATATAGATAAAATTTATAAATTATAAGTATAGACACCTTTACTATAAGATGGAAGAAAGTGTGAAAGTAAAAACAAACTTAAGAAGAGGCACAGTCTCAGCCTGTGAGCAGGAAGTCAAGCACAACACTGTGTCCAGCACTCTAATTGTCAAACAGAAAACATCCCTGTAGGCAATTCAAGCTCACTTTTCCTCTGGGCCAGTGAGAAATGAAGGGAACTGCAGTTGTCTTTCATATTACTGTGGCCAAAGCATATGAACCATAGTGTATGACCATAATGTATGAACAGATGGGGGGTATTGCCCATTCAAACCTCACCTGCTCACCTACTATGTGCTTAATTAGCTTGAAGACAAGCTGTAGCCTTATCCTCACATGGCTGGTGGTAGCCCTCACAGAGACAGAAAAGTAGCAGAAGAAATCATGGGATGTGCCTTGTGTGCTTAAGGAGGAGGAGCGGGGAGCACCAGCTGGACCTGTGTTAGGATCTAGAAAGGCATGTCAAGTCAGCCTTGCAGAATGTATGTTCCACAAGAAGAAAGGAACTAGCCTGGAGAATATATACACACATGGAAGAAGAAAAGCATCCTTGGTCTTTCTTCTTTCTTGCTGTCTTCCCTGTGAGGATGAGAAAACATGGGCCATCTGAGTGGGAGCTGGACCATGAACCACACTGCAGAAAGCAGTCGAGGGCTGTCAGAGTTTACATACAATCCCTGGTCTAAAAATAGTGCTTGCCTGCTCTTCCACACCCCTCTGAAAATAGTGCCTGTCAATCTCACAGGGACTTTGAACTTGGTGGTGGGGTGTTATATTTGGTTTACTCTTTCCTGTCTATTTATATTCCTTTTGTTTACACAAACATTCCTGTCCAGTTATTGCTGCCACGTCTGGGCACCTGCTGCCATTAGAAGAATGCATAGCAACTTCATTCTGTGCAAAGGACAACTTCCAACTTTGCCCATCCTGCCCTCAGTTCCAATCTGTTCTTGAATGTACTCAGAATTCCATGGTCTTGGGTCTGAAAAGAGAACATTTCTCTTTCCATTGCCTCCAGCTAGAGTCCCAGAAATGCTCTGTTTATACTTGACAGGCATCCCAGGAAGGGAACTACATCCCGCCCACTCTGTCATAAAAAGGCCTTTTGAAGGACTGGCCTGCCTTCCGATGGCTAACTCATCCTTTAACTCAGTTCTCTGTCACGAAGGCCCATGTCATATGCATAGGTCCCATACCCATATTTTTACCCCTTACTCAACTAATATCTGTCTTTGGTTCCTGTCTTCCCAGCTACCGCTTTTAGTATCTCTCCTCCCTTTCATGGGTTCTTCTCAGAAACTCCTTGTGTTCTACTTTCCACTGGGTTGAGGATTCAGAAACTTAGTGAGACTTTGGTCCTAGTTGAAGACAGAAAATGGGACTACTGACTCCTGGGATAGAACAGCGCCCAGCTGTGGGTCCAGCAGTTTCCTAAGAAAGAGTCAAGAAACACTAAATATGGCTGTGATTTCCGAACTCTACCCATTCTCCCAGAAAGAAGAACCAAGGTTTTTGAACTCGGTCCTGGCACTGTTACTCTGATTTGGTAGCTGCATGCAAGTTCACAAACCTCTCTGAACTTCAGTCTCCTAGTCTGTATGTGTGTGTTTTAATTTTATAAAGTTTATAATTTTAAAAATTACACACAAAAATTAACCAGACTCATAAGCTATATAGCTTAATGAACTTTTATACAGTTAGAATAAGCTTTAGAACATAAGCTATGGAGCTTCATCTTAAACTTTACACTTTTAGTATAGAATATATTTTATAAACTTATTTACCAAAATAATGAATAAAATGGAGACAATTACGGTGACCTCTTAAAGTTGTGAGACATAGAGTAGGGGGAGACTGAGTGCTCAATAATTAATTATCAAATAGAACTACATCCCTGGGAAGTCCTTAAGCTCTCCCAGACCCTCTGATCATTTTTAAAGTTCTAAAGTATTGAGAAGCCAGAATGCTCTTAAGCAGAAGCCACACAGCACAGGGCACAGAGATTGTTCATTGTCAGGGTCTCTAGAGAATGAAGCAGATACCCAGCCTCATGAAAATGCTCATGATTAGAATCTCGTGATGTGATACTCAACACCCTAGGTGGGCATCCTTTCTATCTCTAAAAAGGGATGAACAGAGAGACAAGGGAGCAAAGAAAGAAGAGATAGGGTTGAGATATCCAATGGAAGTATGCCAGGTGAAGGATGAGAAAGACCATACCACAGAGGGGAGGCAAGATAGTGGCCATCTCTTCTCTCAGATGCTCTTTCTTAATTTTGTCTCCTATTGCATCTTCTCCTGGCTCCCTCTCGCTAAGCACAAAGCCAGTCGGGTATTTACTGCAGGTAATCATGTCTCTTATTGCAGTCTCAAGCCAAGGGAGGAGAGAAGAGAATAAAAAACTCTGGGGGAAAAAAACATAGTTTAAGTGTTTCCAAGTTAAAAGCTCTTCTCAGTATGTGTCTTGGATACTATAAATCACCCGATAAAATGAGGCTGTCTCTGGCCCAGTCCAGTCCTCTTGGCTTTTGGGGTGCAGGTGGAAATTAAAGCTGTAGCCATGGAAGAGATACAGTGGCTGAGGCAGACCTTCAAACAAGGAAAACAGATTCCCCTTCAATGGAGGCCATTCATCCTGAAAGAACAGCCTTGGAGAGGCCAGCTTCATCTTAAAACTAGGTATTGAAATGGCTTATGCTCAGCTGTCTCTTGCCTTCCCCCATCACCTAGAGGGCACCTACCTACTGCAATTCCAAAGCAAGGTGTGGAGAAGTGGCTCCTCACTCAGGGAATCCTCACTCGATCTCCTTGAGAGGTCAAGGTGCTTCGTTGTCTCTCATAATTATCTGTCCCCTTCTCCTTAGGTTTATGCTATGTATTCTGCTTGCCAGACTGCTGCCTTTTGAGTCTTCATGGACTCTTCTACCTCTACCTAAGGGACATATCACACTAGCTCCTAAGTCCTAGTGTTCTCCAACCTACAAGTTGGATAATAAATCATTGTGTCTTCATTGGATGTCATCTGTGAAGTCCTTACTGTGGGCCAGGAACTGTTAGCAAGCTGTGTCACCCACTGGTGAAGTAAACACGGACGTTCTCTATGACTATAAAGTTCACATTGAGTTTTTAATCTGTGGTTGGCCATACTCTGGACATTAATGAAGAACTTTGGGAGGTGAAGCCTTGCTGAAGGAAGAGGGTCACTGGGTGGTGGGGGTAGACCTTGATATTTATAGCCAGACCCGGCTTCCTGTCCCCTCTCTGATTCCTGGACCACTAAGATGTGAACATGTAATCTCTTGGTCCTGTTGCCACAGGCAGAAGCTGCTCCCAATCATGTTCTCTCTGAAGTGAATTGTGAGCCAGGATAAATCTTTTCTTCTTTATGTGATTGCTTGTAAGGAATCTGGTCATTGTAATAAGAAAAGTAACAAACTTATGAACTGCATCAAGCATTCCTCATGTATCCTATTACATAAAAAATGACTGGACAGTCCTGCTCACACCCCTGTCAGAGAACGGATAGACACGTGGACATGGCAGATTCACTCCTGATAATGAGTTCAGTGCAAAAATGTCGAACTGTCTAACTTACACTGAGCTGAGAAGGCTGGTAGAAGTATCCAGATATAATAAATAGGGTCGAAGACTAGAGCAATGAATGACTTATTGGAAGTTGCTTAGCTCACATGCAACAGAGCTGGGTCAGGGCCCAGGCTTCTCTTGACTGCTACAATTCATAGGCTGTAAGAACCTGGCCACTATGATTCCAAAACAAAGCTAAGAGTTGTGGAAAGAGGCTTGTTTCCTGTTCCCACACTGGGGAATTCTGAAGAGTGTCTATCACAGAAGGTGTACACTAATTACTGGGTAAAATAGCCTTGAGTTTTCCATACTTCAGTAGATCACAGCTAGAGAAGAGGCAGCAGATATCAAAAGCTGAGTTAACAGAGATCAGGCTGCAAGCTTGTGGTTTTCTAGTACATAACGATTTCTGGTTATTGGCATTAGTTTCATATGGCCAGCATCTCAGAAAACAGTAAAGGCCACTTGAGCAAAGTCTCCATTCCCACATAAGGCAGCATCTCTGAAGGTGTTGGGGACACCAGATAGGTTAGAGGTAGAATTTCATTGGTAACAGGCAAAAACAATCCTCATGTCCCAACCCTGCCAGCATGACAATGCATGCAAATTGATGAGAAGGGATGCTGAAGGAAACCAAACCTAAACACTGACATGCAATACGTCCTATGAGATGCTGAGATTTATGGTCTGTGGCTGACTTGTTCACTGTTACATATGTGCAGCTGCTGGATAGTGTTTATGGAAAGAAATTGTGATATACTAGAAAACCACAGGCTCACACCTGACCTTTGGCTAAGTGGGTGTGGAACATTTTGAAGTCGCATACCTTGGGGCACAGCTTTTTCACCTGTGAGGAATGAGATGCTTAGAATAGACAACCTATAGTCCCTTGTATTTCTGACATGATAGTCAATCTTTCCCATAGACATCCTTATATCACTGCAAATTTAAAGCTATTATGGATTCACATGGGTACACTAGTCTTGCCTGTCTCTAAGGAAAAAGAAATATATATTGCATGGTTCCTATGTATGGTTAGAATAATGTCTAACATGTAATGAGGTGTTAGTAAATGTTTATTAAGTGGGGTGGGGACAGGGCAGGAAAGAAGGGAAGGAGAAGAGAAGAGCATAGGAACTGAAGGAATGAGGGAAGAGGGAGGGGAGGGAGAGAGACGAGAAGAGGTAAAAGATATCAGACCACTGGAAGGGGAACGTGAATGAACAGAAATACCAGCTGAGGTCTGCTACTTTATTTTTTTCTAATATCTACAGGTTTTGATTTCCACTGAAATGCTAGAAGCTAATATTATTTTGGATTTTATTATTTCAAGTGTCTAGTGAATTATTTAGCTTCTGTACCTTGACCACAAGGAAGAAACACATGTCCCATTTCACAGATGAAGAAATGGAAGCACAGGAAGGCTATGGAGATGAGTCAATGGGTAATTATTGCCATGAAAGCATAAGGACCTGAGCTCTAACCCAGGCCCCACAGTAAAAGGCTGCTGCGGTGGTACGCACCCAGAACACCAACACTGGGGAAACAGAGAAGAGGATCCCCCAAGCGCACTGGACAGCATATCCAGTCAAACCAGGGAGCTCCAGGTTCCGAGAGAGACATTGTCTCAGAAAACAAGGTAAAGAGGAAGACACGTGGCTGAATTTGCTTTCTGTTGCTGTGACAAAACATCATAAATGAAATCAACTTATGAAAGGGTTTCTTTGTTTCACACACCCAAGGTCAACAGTTTGTCACAAAGGGAAGTCAGGATGGAAGCTCAGGGCAGGAACCTGAAAACAGGAACTGAAGCACAAAAATCATGAAGGAAGTCTGCTTACCAGCTGGGTCCCCCAGGCCTGTTCAGCATGCTTTTGGTTACACCTGCCTAGGGATAACACTACTCACAGTAGACTGGGCCTTCCCATATCAGTCACTATACGTGTGTGAAATGTATATGTATATATATATATATATATATATATATATATATATATACACATATATACACATATACACACATATATATGTATATATATGTATATATATGTATATATATGGATATGGATATGTATATGTATATGTGTATGGATATTGATGGAGGAAGAGAGAGAGAGAGATCGATCCATTCTACAATTCTAAGTTCTGTTACTCGAGAGAAGCCTGTTGAATACAGTCATTGAGAAAATGTCCCCCATACACTATTGCTAGACAATCTAATCAGATATTTTCTCAATTGAGGTTCTTTCTTCCCAGATGATGCTAGCTGGTATCAAGTTGGCAAAAAAACAAACAAACAAACAAACAAACAAACAAAAAAAACCTAGCCTGCCTCCCAACATCAATCCCACATCAACCTTGAGTGTAAAAATAACTTTTATTCTCCTGTTGTAACTGTTGTCTGGAAGGCTTACTGCCTCAGTATGCTAACCCAGGCCTAGTCCTGGAAGTTCTAGTTTCTGTACAATCTAATTTAGTTCTAGATGTTTTTGGCCTCTGAGACTCTGAATAGGCTTACCTTTTCTTGTTCTTTCTGAACTCTGGCTGGCTGGTTCAACTCAGCTGTTCTGGCTCAAAGTCCTTTCCAGGCTGGCTGATTCAATTTGGCTTCTCTCAGCTTCTCAGCTTGGCCTCATACTGACTTTGGCAATCTGTTCTAATCTTCTAGCTCCTTGGCATTCTCTAGCTCGTTTTGTCTTCACCTGTGTCTAAAGTGTTTCAATCTGTCTCTGTAAAACTCTTCTGGTAAAACAGCCTCCTCCTTCTCTCTGCTGCTCTACTCCCTCTCAACTCTATTGCACTGCTCCCCATGAACTGTGTTCCTGTACTGTACTCTCTTCCTCCTGTCCTGTCTGTCTCTACCCCAAGTAGCTTTCCTTTCCACTTCCTTCTCATGAGAATTTGGCATATTCTATTTTGTCAAATCTTTCTCTGATTTCTCATTTTGTACCCCTCAATTAGACATCACTTTCATATTTGGTGCTTCCTTCTACAAACTGACTTTACCTTCATTGCTTGGGTTTAAAGGTGAGTACTAAGGGCATGTTTGCATTCCACCCAGAGGGATTAAATGTGTGTCCTAAGGGCTGAGCCACATAGCAACTGGAAACAGTTTTTTTTTTCAATAAATAACACAATCTCAGTTTCACAGTGTGATCAAATACCCTCCAACACTTTAGCATACACATGTACATATACGTATACACACATACACACATATTCACAATGGAAACACAGAAAATTTACATCTTTGCCCCAAGTTATCCAGTAAGTAAGTAATACAGTTTAGATCTGACCTTTCATCTTTTGCTGCACATTTGACTCCCACCCAATACCTACCAAAATGTTAAGTAGGTAAATATTAGGAACATAAGTAAAAGCATTTTGTGTAAATGAATAAATATCAAAAAAGGAAGGAAAGTTGTGGTAGTTTGAATTGGAATGATCCCCTTGGCTCACATACTTGAATGCTTGGTTATTATGGATTGATGCTACTTCACAGGGGTGCTCTTGATAGAGTAAAAATAACTTTGTTGAAGAATTGTCACTGGAGGTGGGCTTTGGGGTTTTAAGTCAGGCCCAGTGTCTCTCTCTCTTTCTGCTGCCTGTGGATCCAGATGTAGAACTCGCTTCGACATCTCCACCACTGTATCTTTCTACATGCTGCCATGTTCCCCCATGATGATGAAAATGGTGTGAATATCTGAAACTGAAGCCAGCCCCAGTCAAATGCTTTCCTTTATAGGACTTACTGTGGTCATGATGTCCCTTCGAAGCAGTAGAACAATGAGTAAGGCAAAGGAAGAAAGAGAAAGAAAGGAGAGTATAAAGGGGAGGGGTGGATGAGAGAGGAGTAGGGGGAGGGAACACTGAATTGAATTCCAGAAGGAAAAAGAAAAAGACAAGATAGTCAAGGCCATTATCTGGCAACTGTCCAGGATCAATGGTGAGGATGTTGATGTCCTCTCCCCTAAGACTGTAGAGTTGCACTCACAGCACTCCAGCTCAGTGGTGGGCAGCCTTGGAATGAGAACACATCCAGATGTGGATATCAGCTCTGCCATTTAATGTGTGTGTGCCTGGACCATTCACTCCTCTCTGGGCTCAGTTTCCTCATTTAAGATTACAAGGATTTTTCAAGCACTCAGCCTTGAAGCTGACAGCTAGCCAACCTCTAACAACATAACTACAGTTCCTGGCTAAATGGATTCTAGAAACCCACCTTGGATTATACTGTCACTGTCACATATGAAGATGTGATTTGGGAAAAGACCAGGTGTATATTCCTTAGATCAGACTCTGAGAAATCCAAGCACTTCCAGGTGGTCACAGTCCTGCCAGAAGCTGGAGTGCTCATGAGATAGCCATAGATTACTGCCCCAGACAATCCATTGCTAGAGGGGAATGCCTTCTAAAATCCCCTTAGATGTGGCACTCTGCAAGGTTCGCTGGCCGCCTGTGCCTTCTTTTGGCTATCTGGCATCCTTTCTGTGGCAGTTTGATCTCACCTCCTTTTCTCCAACTGCAAAAGGAAAGAAGAGCTGCTCACTGCCAACTACATGCAGGTTCCTCAGATGAAGGAAACATGGAGTTCCCAGAGGCTGCATTTTCAACCTGCCATGAAAATTCCATCCAATGGAGTTGGGAGAACTGAAGTCTTAATGTCAGTACAGCCAGCCTCATGGGATCCCAGCAATAGGAGACACTTCCTGTTCCCGTGAGGAGCCTCCCATGGAGGCAGGGGGTACCAAGCCACCTGTAATTCCCACTGTTCAAGGTGTGAGCAGAGGGGACAGGCTCCTGCAAGGTCTGCTGGACAGGGCAAGGGGGACAGAGTGGGTGATAAGGAGAATCGTAGCGCTTCTCATGAGTGTCCAGCAAAGGAAATGTGAGTAAGCCTATGCCTGAGAGAGATCTTACCACCAGCCATCATCATTATTGAAGAATAGAGCTTTGTTCTAAAAGATGCAACTTTCTACTTTTGTTTTTCTGAGATGATCCAGCTTTACCAGAAATGTGGAGTATAGACAATTCCTTCGATGGCTAGTAGACGTGAGAGCCAGATTAAACACTCTAGGAAACAATTGTCAGGATCAATCAAAACCCCCAAAATCCCCTGTGGAAAGGTACTTTCAAACTGTCCATGAAATTCCCAACAATTTGTATAAACATCAATTTAAGATGTGTTATCTCCTGTAATTTAACTGTAAAAATTCTCTAGGAAAAAAGACACATACACAACGATAATGATTTAGTTAAATAAAGTTCACAGATACAACGCAGATATTAAGTACAGAGAACATAGAGGTTGATGAAGGAATAGGTCAGTTGGTAAAGTGCTTGTCACACAAGTGTGAGCACCTGGGTTGGATCTGCAGAACACGTGTAAAAATCTGGCCATGGTGATACGTGTGAGAAGTGGAGGTAGGTGGATTCCTGGGATGGAGGGAGAGACAAGCCTAACCTATTCAGTGTCTTTCAGGCCAATGAGGAACCTGTCTTACAATAGCAATAACAACAATGACAATAGCAATACAAGGAGGTGATGGTATAGCATACATGAGGTTGATGGACAGCCTCCAGACATGTATACCATTACCCCTCCACAGAATTATGCTCCTACACTTACACACACACACACACACACACACACACACACACACACACACACATCTGCACACATTCAACACACCCTGCATACCCCCAACACATTCAACCCCTACACTTTATACATACACAGAAAATAGAGGTGAAAAATTCAGGGAATTTAAAGAAAAGAATAGTTATGAAAACGGCATAAGCACTGCCTATCCCATAGAGAGAAGTCTAGGGAAAGACGCCTACTTTTGTGGTGTTTTCTCCAACTGGGAGAGAGTCACTGCCTACAAGTTATTTATAAATCTTAGATATTCTTTTAAAAATGCTTAACTCTTTCTTTAAATTAATACTTTAGTGATTATATAAAACAGAAGATACTTGTCTTGATGTCACTTTTAGGCAAATATGCCATGTACTCTGCTCCTATTCAGCCCCAGTCAGTCACCCTTCTTCCCTTTCTCTCCTTTAATGCTGATTCCTTTCCTCACCCAGGTAGCCTCCAAAAAGTAGGTATTTTTAGCTTCTTTCAGCTGAATATGAGCATGAACTCCTCATATCTTTGATCAAAGAGCACCCCTGTGTGACCCAACAATTTCACAAGAAACGAAAATATATGTCATGAAAAAAACTCGCACCCAGATGTTTACTGCGGCAGTATTCACAATAACCAAAAAGCAGAGACAACCCCAAAATCCAACAACTGGCAAACAGAGTGATTCATCTATACCATGGAATGTTACTTCCATGAAAAGGGACAGAATACTGCTATACACCCCAGATAAATAAACATCAAAAACATTATATTCAGTGTGTGTGGGGGGGGGGCAGAAAAGCACTATTGTGTGGCTCCTGATATGTTAGCTGTTGAGACAGGCAAGCTTATATGACTTAGGAAGTTGATAAATGATCAGGGGAGTTGGATGTGACTGCCAAAGAGTGAGGTTTCTTTGAGAGAGGAGGAAAGTCTTCTAAAATGAGCTGTAGGAATAGCGGGGCTCACCAGTTCCATGGAAACCCACTTCATTATAGCTTTAGAATGCTTTCTAATATCTCAGAATGAAGCTTTTAAAAAAGTATCCTTGGTGGCGTTGTATTTGAGAAAGGCAATTTTCTGAACCCATGCATTCATTGACCTAATATTTTTATCTGCCCACAACATCCAGGCATTATTTTAAGAGTATGTATGTGAAAGAAGCAGAAATTACCGCTGTATTTGAGTCATTTGCACATCAGCTCAAATGTTGATGACCAATAGACTTAAATATGTGAGCAGTGATTTCTTATGACATTGTACCCTATGATACCATTCTGCACTGATGCCATCCCCCACACATTGTTATATAAATGAATTGGAAGACACAGAGATTGATGGTTAAGAATGGGGCTGTATGCATGTATTCCCAAGCTGAGGTGACCAAGAAAGAGTAATCCAGAACTATGAGCCAAAGACCTAGATTTTCTGGCTTCTCTGAGCCAATGTAGAATCTCTCTGGTTAAGAAAGTGTGACAGGTGGAAAGGTCCATGTCTACTCTGTCAAGCCACCTGCTTAAGATCCTGCATAGCATTTTTCTGTGATTTAAACATGGACTTTAAGAGCAAAGCCTTGGATCATCTGGGCTCTGAGGCTCATGCCATTTCCCCATGCTCCCTTCCTTGGTATGGGGTTGCTTCATAGATGTCTCTGCAGAGCTGCTCTACTCCTATCTTCCCACTTAGCACTGACCACATGGATGACAATCAGGGTCTCTCCACCTTCATTTTTGTCTACCAGTGTCCAGAGCTGTCATCTGTACTACTGTGTTATGCAAAGAGGGCCTCCTGGAACTTGGCTGTGTTGTATGCATGTTTGTGTATAGCTACAAAGATTCCTGTCCATGCCCCTATACCAGGACTCACTATTTTAGTTCTAGGGATGAAGTTGAAGAAAGCAATAAAAAAGTTTGCAGTGATCTGTTTCTAAATTAGATGGTCAGGATCATCCTTGTGACAGTGGTCAGAGTCCTGTTGGAGGCCAACCTAAATCAACACCAGGCAGCAACTCTCCACTCATTCAGAGCATTACTGAGGGATGATGTACTAGGCAGTCAGAATGACTATGCTGCAAATGGACTTTCTGAAAAGGCCAGGCTTTGATAGTAACCATCATTAGGTAAGACGCCCTGCAGGATGCTTTCAATAGTATCATCTCAGCTTTGTGAATGTTATCTGTGTGTTTCCAGAGGGAGGGGACAGCAACAGAACTTCTACACAGTAAGAGAGCCAGGGGAGTGGGTGGCAGGGATTCAGGCAGCTGGTGAATTCCTACACACACACGTATGCATGGACAAAAGAGCCATATGTATTATTCATGAAGACAGGGACAGCGACTGCCTCAGGTCGGTTCTGTTGTGGCAGGTGTTTATGCATATTTGTGCTCTGGAAGTTTCCAAAATTTTTACAATGAACAAATGACACTTTTTTAAAAAATTAAAAGAGAACTTACTTATTCAAAGCCAATATATATTAGTCATGCAGTATCTTAAACACATGGCTGGACAGGGCTGCCATATACCTTACCACCTGTCAAGTATTCGTGTGTGTGTGTGTGTGTGTGTGTGTGTGTGTGTGTGTGTGTGTGTG
>JADRCD010207090.1:22459-60587 GCA_019843815.1 Montemys delectorum
TGGATGGATGGATGGATGGATGGATGGATGGATGGATGGATGGATGGATGGGGCAAAACCCCCCAAGCCAAAGCATCCAGCCAACTTTATTTATTCTGGCCTTTTTAATACCTCCTTAGACAAAAAGTTCTTTAGAAAGTTACTTCAGAGATAAAATGTTACATAAAATGGGTGTTACAGAAGAATCTTGATATTAAGTTCAAAGCAGCATTTCATTCTATATATTCATTATAAGGTCAAAGCAACAGTTTTTACATGTTTCACCTTATCATGATGCACATTTGTGGCTTTATCACTGGACCTAAATGTTTTTCCTTGAACAAAAATTTGTCCCAAGTCTATTTCTCTTTTTAATGTAATTATGTATCTCTTATTATGAAGCTGTTACTTACTGTTGTAAGGAATGGGCACATTCTCTTATTGATTCTAACTTTATTACATCTTTCTAGCAAAGCAACTAAAACCATCTCTAAAAACTTTCTTCCTAAAATTGTTTGAATCGAGTCAGGAATTCTATAGACTCATTAATTCATCTAAACAGCATTAATTCATGAATGTTCATCTTTCTGATGATATGCAGGAAATCTGATCAATAGGATGGGCTAATGGTCAGGAATTATTATATTAATTTAATAATGACAGAAAAGGTGTATGAACTGCCAAGAAGCAATCCTGAGATGAGTTCTCTTTGGGACCTTTCCTCATAGAGTTCACTCATTGAAGACCATGCAAAAAAAAGGTGGGCCACCTCCAGAAAGGTCATCCTAGATGGCTCCTGACAAAAAGGTGTGTGTGTGTGTGTGTGTGTGTGTGTGTGTGTGTGTGTGTGTGATTTTAGGTAAACATAAAATGTTTCCTTATGGCCTTTCAAACATTTTTGTTCTTATTTATCCCTCTTCCCATCTCCTCCCCAACTAAAGAGCCCCCCTCCTCCTTTTCCCATTTCCTATTTTCCCCTTCCTAGCACCTGTGTCTTACTACTCCCCTCTATAGAACTCCTACCCAGGCCCCATCCATGGTCCTTTTTTTTTCTTTCCAGATTTTCTGTTGTTCTAGGTTATATAGTCACATGTAAAGACTCAGCAAAAAGATGAAATCACAGGTAAATGGATTGATAGGATTAGAAGACATTATAATGAGTAAGGTGACCCAGAAAGACACATGACTCATAAGTGATTATATAAGAATGTGCTTATACATGTTATTTTAGTTAAAAATTATACCATACCCTTACATGTTTCTTCAGTAATTTAATATACAGTGAAACTAATTTTAACCTAATGCTTCTACAAATGTACAAAATTACACTAATTTATTGAGGACTATACTAACAGGACATTGGCAAAGGTGAGTAGGCTAGGTAGAATGTATTTAAATTTACAAAATGCATTCATTAAAGCCAAATCCCCAGTCTTGTGTGTGGTTAAGATTTCTGCATACTTGGTCCCCAGCTAATGGTTCTATGTGGAAAGGTTAAAGAATGTTCATAAGGTGGAGCAGGAAGGGAGTATGCCACTGCAGATGGAGGTCTTAGTGGTGCTATCGGAACCTGGATTCTATTCTGTTCTGTCTATATGTCCTTACCTACTCAAATGTAAGCAATCTCCCACCTCTACAGCCACAAGCTGCCCCTGCCTCTGTTATCCTAGAATAACAGACTACATTTCCTCAAACTGTGTGGCAAAGGGACTCCCTTCTTACATTCGTTGCTTCTTGTCAAATACGTGGTCACAGCCATGAGAAAAAGTCATGTACTATCTCAGTGGTTCTCAACCTGGGCATCTCAACATCAGGCATTCTGCATATCAGACATTTACATTATGATTCATAACAGTGGCAAAATTAGAGTTATGAAGTAGTGACAAAATAATTTTATGGTTGGGGGAGGGGGGTCACCAAAACATGAGGAGCTGCATTAAAGGGTCACAGAATTAGGAAGGCTTAGAAGCACTATACTATCCAATAATGTCAGCAAAAAATTTGCCTTTCCGAACACTCCACACACCTCCTTCCTCAGTCAATATATTTCAGGTACTCATCCCCTTGTGCCCAGCAAGAAAGCACTTTTTTGAGGGCAACATAGACCCTTTCCCAGAGGCATAAATTCAAGTATGATTCTAGTGGCATAAGTTCAGGTATGAGCAGGATGAAACTGGAGAGCCACAGCAGTGGGCTGAGCTGCATTTAGTGGAGGGAATTTGTAAGCAGATCTGTAGACTATGAGAATGGTATGAGAATGGAAGACACATTTGATAGATCCCTGAATCTTTCAGTGAAGCTTTGTCATGGAAACCTGGGTGAGGAACAGCAGGAGGAGAGAAATGAAGGACACACATATGGCAAAGCTGGGTTTGGGTGGTATGTGACCAATCTGGTGGGGAGTACCAACTGTGCAACAACTCAGGGCAGTTACAATGCACAGCACAAGAGAAGGGGTGAGCTTGTCTCAGTGGGAAGTTCCCTGGTCTGAGGCACTGGGTTCCTTGACAGGACCACACTCAGGTCAATAAAACAAATCCACTCGGAACTTCATCTGCTCCTTCCTCTAGAGAGCAGAATTTCCAACACACTCATGCAATCTCAAGTTCAAGCATTCTCAGTTATACTGGTCCACCCAGGACCCCAGCAGCAAAAGGCCCCAGTCTGCTCTCATGTGGTAGGATGTTTTCACTAAATGACTTTCATTGTACTGTACTGTACTGTATGTATGTATGTATGTATGTATGTATATATGTGGACAAGTGCTGGGGAGGTTGTGGACATTTCAGTACAGAGTGAAGAGGACCTCCAACTGGTTTAAAATGTTCTTAATTTCTGCGGTATAAACCCTACCGCTAATCCATGGAACATTCTCCTGTACTGGAATCAAACTTGCAGGATCAGAAGGAAATAGGCAGCATGCACAGATCCTGTGGTCTCTTAGTCCCTGCCCCTTCAAAAAAAAAAAACCAAGAGAACCCCCTAAAACAAACAAACAAACAGCCCACAAAAATGTAACTGAGAGAGCCAAAAGCTAGACTGGGAGTAAGTTCTATGATTACTAAATGTAAGATGTCAGTCAAGAGTCTCTTCTCATCAATCCTTGTCAAAACAGAAGCGCTCTCCCCTAAAAGCTATGCTCAACATTGCCAAGAGCACAGCCATAAGCGCACCACATGTTGGTCCGTTTTTTGTTAGATTCAGTCTAAAATAAAACCCCTGGGAGCTCCTTTTGTATATGGCTCTGACTGCAGGGGGTCCTTTGGTTGTGTAAAGTCATGTGTTCTGTGCACCCTAATCACTGCCCTTGAACACAAAATTTCCATCATGAGACATGAGACAAGAGCAAATGCTAGCCCTTCCTGTCCATGGAAAATAAATGAGCAAATGTGTTCTTCCAGGAGGCGGTGATCCAGGGGAAGGGAGTGGGAAGCGTGTGGGAGCTTAATTAAGAACTAGATTATTATCTTGGGCTGGGGGATGTTTGTGATGTTTGTTGTACATTTTAAGATTTCTTTATTTATGCTATGTGTGTGTGTGTGTGTGTGTTTGTGTGTGTGTGTTTGTGTGTGTGTGTGTGTGTGTCAGAAAAAGGCATGGTATTCCCTTTAAGTTAGAGCTACGAAAGACTGTGACCCATCAAATATGAGTGCTGGGAAACAAACTTGGGTCCATTGTAAGAGCAGCAACCACTCTTAACTGCTGGGCCCTCCCTCTGGCCTCTCTTAAAGTTTTATTTATTTTTACATTCTAATTAAATATACCTCTGTATTTGTAATTAAATTTTCATGCATGTTTATAACCTTTTCCTAAAACCATGGAAATTCTCTTACCTATCTGAGCCTGAATACATCCTTGGTGACGCAACGGTTGTGTCGAACATAGAGAAGTTTCTCAGATAATGGCTGACCTGGGCTGATTGACATCAGACTGGAAATCACAGAGAGAGGTAGCCATGCAAAGAGACAAAGAGACAAAGAGACAAAGCTCATAACTGTATATGTGCTCTCTCTTCTTGAACATTTATAAACATTTACAAACTTTCACATCTGCTGATACTTTCCTGAAGTCCCAGCACCACCTTTTCCCTTGCTCTGGCATGCTTTCTCCTTCCTGTCTCTGTCCCTCCCCCTCCCACTTCCCCTCCTCTCCTCCCCCTCTCCCTCTCCCTTTCCCTCTCCTCCTTATCATGTCCCTTTCCTCCAATCCCCCTCTCCCTCTGTCTCCTCCACCTCCACCTCTCTCTCTCCCTGTCCTCGACTAGCTCTCTCCCTCTCCTTTCCCCTCCTCCCCTTCCTCATCCCCTTCCTCTCCCTCTTCTTTTCCTTCTTCCTCCCCTTCTTCTTCCTCTCTTCCTCCCCCTCCTGCTCCTCCACTCCCTGTCCCTCCCTCTCCCCCTCAAAGTCCCTCTCCTCCTCTCTCTTTCCTCCCTTCCCCCTCTCCCTACCCCTCCCCTTCCTCTCCATCACTACCTTGCCCCATTCTTCTCTTTCCTTCCAAAGCTACAATGGAGATCATTGTGAGAAGCTGCTGAAGATTTTAGGTTACATATCTCAGGATTGGTGGCCAAGGTGTCACACACTTCTGACTCCCTGACATCTCCCTCTGACAACGTAAGTTCAACAGGATCTTCTTACGAGATTGCCACACAAGACATGTTCACTCAGTGTGGGAAGGACGTTAGCTTAGATCTAGTTGGACACTTTTCTAAGGGATGAAATCATGAACCTAGGGGAAAGCTAAGGAATCGACTGGGGCCATATGGCAAGATGGTAGAGATAAAAGTAGACTCGGGTCTACTGTCTCTGTCTGTGCTTTTTTTCTAAGATCAAGGGTTGCTACTAAAACCCCTTGTCGCATTGACATTATGTTTGCTATTGACTATCATAGATGCTTTAAGAGTTAATTCTTGAGGGATTCTTGGCACCTGGTCCAGGGCTCCTCTATACCAGCAATTAAATTACATTAAGAATGGGTCTGACTAATTTTGACTGTCCACTTGATTCTCCTGGGAAGAAGGAAGATAAAGATCTGCCTTCAACAGATTCACCTACGGGCTTATCTGCGGGGCACTGTACTCATTGATCACTGATGGACAAAGGCCCAGCCCACTGTGAGAAGTGCCACCTGTCAGTTGTACATGTGGTCCTTAGTGATATAAAAAAAAAATCTCACAGAGAACCAGCATGCCAGACAGAAAGCAAGCCAGAAAGAAGCATTCCTTCATGGTCTCTGCTTTAGTTCCTACCGCCAGGCTCCTGTCCTGAGTTTCCTGCTTTGACTTCCCTTAATAGTGGACCATGATAAGGAACTGTAACACAAATAAACCTTTTCCTCCACAAAGTACTCTTAGCCAGAGTGTTTTATCATAGCAACACAGAAGGACACTATGTTATCTACATAATGATTTTTTTATGTTATTGAATATCAAATGGTGTCTTCTGACTGATCCCATGAACTATTTGGCATTTCCAGCTAAAAGCTGGGTTTCAGTATTCACAAGTAAGCAAGCCTGCCAAGTAAAGCAGGTTCCAGATGATATTCAGGGCCCCCAGTAATGGGAACTTGGAGCCCTAGGTGGGGAGCAGAAAGCCTTGTATATAACACAAAGGCAGAGGAGCCAGAGGTAGCCATTAGCCCAGGTCTTTGCCACTCTGGAATATTTCTCTCGTCTTTCAGTATCATTAACATCCCCATCAGCCCACCTCTTACAGTAAGGAAATCGGGGTTCAAGTTTTGGGTTGGATTATTAACTTTCTGTGCCATGTTGGGCCACATTTTCTTGGGCCAGCCCCTTTTGTCTACTTGGTATAAAGCAAGAGCTAATCTGATGGCTTATGAGTCAACAAGAAGATTCTCAGAGGCTGAGAATAATCATGATGACCTTCTACAACTCAGTATTTACTTGTCCTTCCATTGGATGGAAGGTCATCTTTCCTGGGGGGTTGAGGGTCTCAGCTTACAGAACCTTGTACCTACACCAGAAGCACTCCTTTAGTACTGTATGGCCTGTTTGAAAATCACCTGCTTCCCTGGTCCTTAGTCTGGCCTGTCCCAAGACCAAGGTCCCACAGGTTATCATTCGCCCTTTTTCACTTAGATAACAACCATGGAGAGTAAAGGGGTTTCAAAGGAGAGAGTGACCTGTTGGCCTGTGACCTATCTGGCCCAAGGGCTTTCCCTATGGTCAGGTGAGTGACTCTGAGTGGGGCATTCCTGAGGTGGTTTAGGAGTCCTCACAGCCTGTAGAGCAGTATATACACACCATGTTGCTCCATCTGCCTCCCTAGAGCCATCTCCCTGCCTGCCTGGGTCCTCAGAAACCGTTGGGCATGGCCTCAGTGGGGAGAGTGGGCTACAAGGAGAATTTGGCAAGTGGTAAATCTGTCTTCAAGGATCTCAGGGGCAGCTGTGTGGGTACTGTCCACCTGGCCACCCTCCCACCACCACAGGCTTCCGGATGTTTGTGAGCCCACAGTTAGCAGTTAGAGCCAACCCACCCAACCCTGCACCAGTACAAATTCTGCACTCATCCTCAAAAAAGGGCGAGAGAAGAAGGGGGGCAGATGAGAACAAGAGAAAAAGACATCAAGCAAAACTTTACCTCCTCCACAAGCTTTCCCCATCTTCCTCCTCTGGGTTTCCAGAACATTCATCAGACTACCAACTAGTGTGCATGCATTATATATGTCTTTGTCAGCCTTTCAAATGAATGGGTTGTATCTCAGTACTTCATAAATCTGCTGTAAGTGACATGGACAGAAAGCATTGCAATACACTAATTCTGTGATCCAACACCTAGCACCAGGGTCACTACACCACTCTTTATGGTAACAATAATAAGAAAGGAGAGATGGCAGAAGCAGGAATAAGGCCACCCCTGTGGTAGCCTTGATGTCACCTAATCCCTGTGATCCAGATGGTACTGACAGCAGGCTTTGACTCTGACACACAGAGAGATTCTCCTTACTCCTATTAGCATCAATAAGAAGTGTTGTGCATCCCACTGTGGCTCTGGGACTGACCATCAAGGTGAAGGGGATAGATTCCACTGTACAGAACCCACTGATTTATTAGTGGAGAGTTTGGTAGACCAAAGGCATTCAGAGCATATTCCCATTCTGAAATTATAGGAAGCTTTGTGTGGGAAAGAGAAAGAAGAAGAGAGCATGGAAAACTCAGTCTGTCTTTCTATTCCTTGTCCACTATCCTGCTTTTTTCACTGGGATGCCCTCAGCCAAAAAGGCTTCCCTGGTGGACAGAAACAACACCACCAAGATGCTGACCCTCTATAGCAATCATGCCCACAAGCAGGGACTGTGTCTCTATCTTCAGCCTCTGAAGAACTGAGAGGGTAGTGAGCAAAGCCAGGGGAATTGTGTCTCTGAAACAGTGGGGAAAGGCAAAGATATCAACATAAGGAGCAGACATACAGTGTGGAGGAAAACAGCTCTGTGAGGAGAGGTCCTGATATTGGTGTGTGTTTTGGGGGTACTCTATTTTCATATCCCACCCCTCTCCTTCCTTCCAGGGGGGATGCCTTGGTCACACTCTGGTACCTCTTCCTCTCTCTTTTTTTATTTATTTTTACTTATTCACTTTACATCTCATTCACTGTCCCCCCTCCCAGTCACTGCCTCTCACAATCCTCCGCCTTTCCCCATCCCCTTCTCTTCTGAGTGGGCAGAGGTCCCTCCCTGAGAATCCTCCACCCCAGCACTTCAAGTCGCTACAAGGCTAGGCACTTCCTCTCCCACTGAGGCCAGACAAGGCACCCCAGCTAGAAGAACATAACCCATGTACAGACAACAGCTTTTGGGCTAGTCCCTACTCCAGTTGTTCGGGACCCACATGAAGACCAAGCTGCACATCTGTTATATATGTGCTGGGAGGTCTAGGTCCAGCCCTTGTATGTTCTTTGGTTGGTGGTTCAGTCTCTGTGAGCACCAAAGGTCCAGGTTAGTTGATTCTGTTGGTCTTCCTGTGAAGTTTCTATCTCCTGGGGAACCACAGTCCTTCCTCCGATTCTTCTGTAAGAAACCCCAAGATCTATCTACTGTTTGGCTGTGGGCATATGCCTCTGTCTGAGTCAGTTTATGGTCAGGCTTCTCAGAGTACAGCCATGCTACACTCCTGACTACAAGCACACCAGAGTACCGTTAATAGTGTCAAGGATTGGTGCTTGCCCATGGGATGGGTCTCAAGTTGGGCAGTTATTGGTTCGCTCTTCCTTCAGTCTCTGCTCCATCCCTCATCCCTGTATTTCTTGTAGACAGGGTAAGTTTGTGGTCAAAGATTTTGTGGGTGCATTGGTGTCCCCATCACTCCACTCTTCTTAAACCCTCACTGCCATTCCAACTCAGGAAAATTAGTATCTGGGTGAGAGTCCTCAGCAGATCCCAGGACCTAGCTGATTTCATTAAGTCATTGTCAACTAGTTTATGCATGACTACTCTGGAGTCTCTGATATTCAGAGCAAGTGATGTGGTTTTTCCACTGCTGTATGATTCCCTTTTAAAATAAATGCATTAAGTTGAAAGTGGACCTGACTAAAGAGAAAAGTATTAGGTAATGGCACGGGTGTTTGTAGATGTGCCAAGGACAATGAAAGCTGGATTCTCGTAGCTGATGTTAGGCGCCCCTGGGATTGTGACGAGAAAGAAACATAAGGTGCCCAGTTTCTGTCATTGTTCTGACACTTGCTAGTGCATGGCCTGATGCAAGCCATTGTAACATCTTGTATGACTGCTTTTCTATGTGTAGAAAGGAGATGGTTGATAGACCAAATGTTTTCAAAGCATATTCCAGTTCTGAAATGGCAGGAAGCTTTGTTTGGGAAGGGGAGAGAAGCAGAGAGTGTTAAAACAACGCTGTAGGTTGTAAAATGAGGTGGAACTTTTCTGTCTATCATCATTGGAAGTAGTGACATGAATGGTTGTAAAAGTAACTTTTATTTGCCTGATGTAATTGTTGTCTCCAAGGCTTACTGCCTCACTCTGCTAAAGTAGGCCTAGTCCTTGAAGTGTATTTGTACACTCTTATCTAGGCCTAGAAGGTTCTCAGTCTCTGAGACCTACTGCTAAATAAGTACCTTCCTAGTATTTCTGAGCTCAAATTTCTCTCCAAGCTGACTGCTTCAATATGGCTTCTCTTTAGGCCTCTGACTTTTTGCTCTGCTTGGCCTCAAACTAACTCTAGCAATATGTTCTAATCTTCTGGCTCCTTCTTATTCTATGGTTCATTCTGTCTTCACCTTTGTCCACCTGGTTCTCTCTTCCACCTGTCTTTGTAAAATTGACCTGGGTGAAACTGCCTCCTTCTCCCTCTCTCTTTGCACAGATCTCTTAAAAAGCTTCCCTTTCCTTGTTCTTCTCAGAGGGCTGGATATATCCTATTCTGTCAAATCTTTCTCTGACTCATCCCTTTGTCTGACACTCAATTAATTACACATCACTTTCAAACATGGGGGCTTCCTTTTACAAACTAACTTTACCTTTATTATTTGGGATTAAAAGTATGTGCTAAGGGTTGAGGCACACCATAGTCAGAAACAGTTTTCTTCAGTAAATAACACAATCTTGGAGCTTGGACACAATCACAGTGTTATCAAATATCCTGCAACCAACACTCGCTCTAATTCACCATGAACTGAGGCATAGAAGCAGTGTCAATCCATTAATGCTTCTCCCCCCCCCCCCCACATACCCAGCCTCCTTCTCACATAGTGGCTTTATGGTGCTGAAGAGCCACGACATTGATGCCAGAAAGGGACTCTGCCTCGCCTACATATCCCTTCCTGCTCTCCCATGCTGAAGCCCACTGTAAATCAAGGTTCTGGGAATGTCCTGATCATCAACGGCAACATGGGCTTAGCTCCAGAACCAAGAGCTCCCTGGAGGATCCATTCAGCACTGCCTGTCTACCCATTGTTACAGGTGAAATGAGACCCTTGAAGACCAAGCAGGACCCTTTCCAGAGGCCTCGCTGGAGTTTAGAGTGAGATGGGAGGTGGGGGCAGTTCCTATACTGGGGCCCAGACCTTGTCCCTCTTTGACATCAGCAACTTCTTTGAAAAAAAGAAAAGCAAGATTTGATCTTGGAAGAACTTTTCTCAACAGTTCTTGAAAAAGTTCATCTGAGCAGCTGAGAGAGTGAACAAATCAGAGAGACAAACCAGGAGGGGTGTGGGCTGGAAATAAGGACTAGACAGGGAGAAAGCATGCTCTGAAAGCCTAAGCTTCAAGGTAGTGTCTAAAGATGGTTCTGTGGACCAGACCACACATTGTTATATGGGATGTTTCTGGCAAAGAGATGTTCTGAACTGTCTATGCTGAAGGCTTAGCTCTAAGACAC
The DNA here is from genome assembly GCA_019843815.1 of Montemys delectorum. Classification (NCBI taxonomy): domain Eukaryota; kingdom Metazoa; phylum Chordata; class Mammalia; order Rodentia; family Muridae; genus Montemys; species Montemys delectorum. The sequence goes on from JADRCD010207090.1 coordinate 32,792, forward strand.
CTCCTCTGGCTGGGCTAAGCAACTTCTACCCATTCTCCTGACAGTTCATCAAAATATGTGTCCAGGGACTCTACACTGCAAATGTAATAGTGTGTTCATCCTCCTGCAGTAGGGTACCAAACTGACATGAGAAGAGAGCACACTGTGTTCTTGAGTACGAGAAGAGGTGTGAATGTTAGTGAAGTGGGCTCCATGGTCTGCACAAGATGGTTGACAAGGTGGTCAGGAATACCCCTCAGGGTTTCATCAGTATGGATTAGGAATGGGAATCAGGAATTCCAGGGTTTTATTTTAATTTAATTTATTTTTTATTAATGTGAAAAAATGTACAGTTTATGGGTTTCATCACGACAAGATGAAACTTGTCTGGTAAGATTTACACTCCTCCACTACCCACTCTTATGCAACCACATCACAGATTCTTATTTGAAAGTCTATAAATTAGAAACAAAAACAGTGGGTCAGCCAGATGGCCCATCAGAGGAAAGTACTTACAGCCAAGCCCGACACCCCAAGTTTGGTCACTCAGACCCACAGTAGGAAGAGAGAAGCAACTCTCAGAGGTTGTTCTCTGACCTCCACACAATCCCTATGGCACATGTGTGTCTAGACACACACACACACACACATAATAATAATAATAATAATATGTAAGATAATAAGATTTAAAGGTGATAATGTGTCCAGGGGGAAAGTACCAAGTCTTAAATCCACCCTTGCTGTCCGTTTTTGCTATAGAAAGCTCATCTGGAAAAAGGTCTTTGCCCTCATTCTAACCTTTGCCTCATTCCAGGAATAGTCATTGTGCCTACTGAGACTGAAGAGGCCTTCTTTGTCCTCTCTAGGTACCTAGCACTACCCTATCCCTACTGTCAGATTTTTAGTAGAGAGAAAATGTTTTGTTTCTCTCTGCAAAGGTGAAGGATTCTGGCATGTGCTCACTCAGTTCTCACTCGATCCATATCCCCTGAGATCCTACCAGCTCAACCAACACTGTGTGACAGATCGAGTTTACAGTGGAAAGGTTCATGGATCTGACATCAGAAGAACTAGATTTGAGCCAGACAAGGTGGGTGGGGGGAGCTTGCAGGCATTCTGATTGAGGGCAACGGGAATACCCAAGATGAGAATCTGTGAGAAATGAGGGATTGCCTTATCTCTCTAGAGAGCCAGGTGCATGTAGATGAGCTGTAGCTCAGCAGTTGTCACAGTCTTGGGGATGAAGTATGAAAGGATGGGACAGATAAGCCTGTCAGGTGGAGTGTGCTAGCCCAGAACTTGGGCTCTTTGGCAAACCGCACTGATCCTTGCGGCCCTGGGTCTCTAATCTCAAGTAGTGTGTCACAAGCTTCACATTTGCTGGCAGGTCTAACTTTATTTTTAGATGTAGGAAAACTTTGTGTTGCTTTTGAGATATAAAATGGTATTTTCCTTTATGGTCTAGGAACCTTGATGCTTGGAGGGAAATATTCAGTTTGTCTTGTGTCTTTGCTTTGCCCCTGGGATTTGCCCAAGCAAACATCAGGTACACACAGCCCCTGCTGAATGAATACCACTAGGAGCCATAGGCAAGGAGGTGATTATGCCAGGAAGCCACTGGATAGTACAGGAGAGAAAGACATCGCCTGGTGTAAGTTAGAAGATACAACAATGAAGATTGAACTGTAGGTTCCCAGCTGCATTTCAAGAGGAGCTATGGATCACTGGCCAGACTATGACTGGACCAGGAAAATGCCCTTTGAGTCATCTTACAGAATACTTTTCACCGGCCAGGGAAGGAAATGTACTTATGCTGACTGTGGTCCAGAATTAGAGAAAGAAATCCACAAACAAATGGCAGAAGCAGTTCTGTATGCCTGCTTCAATTTAGAGCTAGCTTGAGCCAGGCAGCTTTGCAGAAAGAAAATTGAAGAAAGTCCCAAATTACAGCTGTAGGTTCAAGCCAAGCTTGGGCTGTCCTCTCATAAGAGGCTCTTTAACAGAGTGGCTTTGACTAAATGATATTTTGATGAATTAAATGCAAATGAATGAGAACCATATGTGGTAAATGCAGATCACACCCTGGGAATAGGGTGGAGGTCACAGGAACAGAAAATTCTGGAGATTCTGCTAAAAGGACCCTGGTAAATATCTAGTAGCAGTTGCTCTCAATCTGCTTTTTAAAATCAGGATATTGTTCTGGGGGTATCCTGGTCCTCATTTATAGCTGTAAAGGAGCCCAGCTTGTCAAGAACTCTCTCTCTGGCAAACTGAAGCCAATTCAGGTCAAGGTAGAGATAACTGCAGGTGGTGTATCTATGGAAGCACACACGCTAAGGCTTGGGGATTTCCAACTGAGTGCTGATAAAGAAATTGTGGATAGTCCAAATACTCGTGTAACTGTGCATGATTTATATCCAGGAAAAATATGGCAAACTCACTTCCTCCCTTAGTGATGAGTTGCTTTGCATTGTGGCAAGGGAGCTGAGGTCCAGAAACCTGTAGTGGATCTGGGTGAGTAGAGAGCAGAGAGGTCTTGAATGTGGGAAGGGTTGCAGCAGTGAGGTAAGGAGATGCTTATAATATAACCACCTTGTCTAAACCTCTGCTGTTTTCCTTTCTTTCCTTTTCTCTTTTTCTTTTTCTTTTTCTTTAAGGTAAAAGAGCTGAAGAATGGATTGGAAGCCAAGAATAAGACCTGGAGTTCCCACACCCAATTATTATGTCAGTAATGTAAATAGAGGCTCATCTAGGAAGCAGTCTCGTAAGAACCCTTGCTTTACCTACACAGCTCTTTCTAAGTTCCTTGTGCTCTGTTGAATGCATCATCCCAGCCTTTCAGGAAAGCACTTACAAGGAACTAACTGCCTTGTCCACACTATTAATATAATCATTGACTCTTTCTAAGCCTCAAGCTGCATTAAACCATTAGGTATGTACAAGGCATGATGCAGGACACCAAAGCTGCAGAACAGCATGGTATGGCTTGTGCCCCTCAGCAGTGTCTATTTCTATGCTTCCCTACTGTGTGCTCTGGCTGCCTACCCTCAGCCCTCCTCTCTTACACAATGAAGGTTCAGGAAATCCATAAGGCAAGTGTCATGGGGTGTTTAAGTATTCCACTAGTTCTAGGTTAGCCAGAGAAAATATAGGACCCCAAGTTAAACGTGAGTTTCTGATAAACCTAATAGAACATCCTATTGTTCTTTTGATGTTCCTTTGTCAGCCTTGGATGGGAACTGTGGAGTGTGTTTTCCAGGCCCAATCTTTTCCTGAGCACATTTTCCTTCCACCTGCTCTCATCATGGTTCCTGCCCTCAACGTCTCTTAAGACATCTAGCATTTTCTCTTAGCCTGATATAAACCTTTCAAGAATTCTTTTATCATAAGCCCCCATTCCAATTATGGAGCAAAGTCTGTTGCATTGGAAAAAAGTGTCAGGCTCTAGTTGAGGGGTGAGCAGGCGCTCTCCCATACCCTTGGATCGATATCATCGTGTCCATTGGAACTGAGTCCAGGTTGAGATCGTTCTGCAGTCAACTGTCTCATCTCTCTATTGGTCTCTGTGATGGTAATTTTCATTCTCAATTTGATTGGACTTGAAATGACCTAGGAGACATAACTCTGGGCATGTATCTGAAAGTGTTGCCAGAAAATTACAACTAATGTAAAATGAGGTAGATATACGTAAAACATAATGTTATTTCTTCTAACCCATCTACAATACCAACCAGAGCCTGGTAAGGAAGTATACCATGCTGAAGAGAGGCTCTGGTGCTTCCTCCTCCCTGACTGGGAGGAGGGCTCCCTGACTCACACCCATGCTTCACTTAGGCTGGCAACAACTTTAAGAATTCTTTACCAACAGATGTCTGTCTATCTGCTCTTTGTGCAGTGCTTCTCAATAATAGATTGAGATCGGCATCCATCCCAAAAGACCAGCTGAGGCATCCAACCTCATGGAGTAAACAATTAACAGATTTCCATGCCTGAGCAGCCATTGTTAGATCAGCTAGCCCACAGCCTGTAAGTCATTCTAATAAATCCCCTTTCTAAATATAGAAAGAGATAGACTCTATAAGGTTTGTCACTCTAGAGAACTCTGACTAATACAGGCTGCTCAGTGGAACAACAGATGTAGAAAATAACTTGCCAAAGATGAGAGTTCTCATCCCCACCATATAGAAAGCCAACATCTAGGGATGTCTTAAAAGAAGCACAGAGAGATGTGCACAGAAGGCATGGGCAGAGTCAAATGTACATGGGACAATCTAGTGCCTTGTATTTCAATGTCGATACGAGTTGGAGTGTTCACACAATAAACTAGTACAAAAATGTTCAGAAATATTCACACAAAAATTCTAAATCTGCAAAACTGCATTTATGAAAGGTATAGCTACATGATTCTGTGAAAAATTAATGCTCATAAAGAAGTAGGTTATAGAATAAATCATAAAGTAGGAGGTGACTTTATTTCATGCCTATGTTGCATGCCTTGGGAAAACAAGCCTATATGCGTGAGAATTATGAACTAAAAATTCAAGGTAAGGACACTGTGAATATCCTTCATAATTTTGTCGTTTCAGTTGAGCCCTATACTCTTCTTACATTCACTATCTAACAAACTGAGTAAGTTGATTTTTTTCAAATATTGTATCCCAAGCTTTTCCTTCCTTATTGCTTCTTTTGTTTTATAAAACGAATCTCTAGCCACACCTTTCCAAACACAAACTGGCACTTTTGTGGTTGTTTACCACCCCCACTAATGTGTCAGTCACATTTCCAGTTGCTTCAAGGGCAGCCTCTCATCCCACACAACTACAACTATGACAAAAGACCAGCAAAGCGTTTGTACACTGGGGCTGCGCTCTTCCTAATTTGACTCCAGCTTCACGCCTACCACTTCTTGCATGACCTCCAGCATCCCTGCACAGGTTCTCAGAGCTCCTTCCTCTCGTGATTGTTCAGGTGCTGGTGCCTGCCAGCTTTTAGGAAACTTCAGCAGTGGCCACTTCTTGGAAAGGGGGTTGGAATTAAAGCGTCTCCATGGGAAAGTGATACGGTCCCCTGCTTTGCCTACTTGCTCTGTAAGTTTCTTTTAAACTTTAATTCTTTCATTAGAATAATTGCGTTTGAAAACCCAAGTCTTAATGGAAGAAACAAATCTCCAAAGAACCGTGGTTAAAAGTCATTCTATGACCACCTGATAACACAGTGTTGGCACACACGTGGAGGTTTCATATATTGTCACAAGCTACACTGGGCATAAGTTGTTATAATACCTTTGAGGGATGATTTATTGATTCCTGTTACACGTAAAAATGCACATGCTTTTCAATCCAACAAACCCACTTCAAGGAGGATTCCAGCAAATGTAAACAGTGAAAACGTTTATGTTAACATCACTAAGTCCAGTGATAAATTGAAAACAGCCCAAGTCTCATCCAACAGTTGAACTGGTAAGAAATTGTGGAATATTCTTATAATGGAAAAATAATAAAGCAGCAAATTAAATGTCTAGAACTAGGTGTGTTGGAATGAGTAAATACTAAAGATATATATATATATATATATATATATATATATATATATATATATATATATATATATATATAATGTCTGGATGGGAAAGAGTCTCTCAAGCACCTACCCTTAGCCAAGGATCTATTGAGTAACCTTTCTTCAGGGTTATGACCCTTGTTACTTGATCATGCTCCAGGGGGCAGCCCCTAATTCCATAGGGGCAGCACAAATTGGACTCAGTATGTTATAAAAACTTACAGTTCAAAATACATTGTATGCATGCATGAAATACTCAAAGAATTACTAAGAAGATATATTAAAATTATGTTTTGCAATGAGACGTATCATCTTTCTGGAAGGCTTAAAGATTTAAGAGCAAGAATTATGTATCACTTGTCAATGTGTACACACAAAGTAATACAGATAACTCATTAGGAACACTAAACTCAGACTGTAAATAGTCTGGATGGGATGAGTGAGAATGTAAGAAAGAAGACAGAATTCACTTGGAGCTCCACATGTCTCTACTATGTTTTTATTCTTATTGTTGATGTTTTATGTTTTTAAAACAAATGTCCTATTTCATTGGTTGTATACAATAGTGGACATTTTCCTGTAAATCATAAATCTATTGTCAAACCTACCAACATTCAATGTTTTATGTCATCCAAAGTATGCAGCATATTAAATCTATACAGTGTCTTAGAAATACCCGTGTCTACTAAGATGGCCTTTATTGTGCAGGTGAGGCTCAAATCGGGAGCTTAAGTGAATCCCCTTGCTTCAGCCTCCCTAGCTCTGGAAGGAAACATTTTTTTTAAAACTAAACTTGCACAAATCTGAATTCACTTGAGTTCTAGATGGTACAATTTATGGAAAAGTCACAAAGTGCTTTACATGGAGAGCAGGGTCTCTCTTTGCCCAACTCTACATCCCTGGCCCCATGCACACTTGCCTCCTCATTCCCTCCCTGTACAAACTAGATCCCTGGGCCTTTGCTGTTCCCTTGTTCTGTATTTCCCTGCTTGTTGTCTTCTAATGTTAATCTAACTCATCCCTCCTGCGCTGGGATCCCTACACAGGGAATGTGAATGTGTGAGAATTGGTTACATTCCAGTTCAGATTATTTTGGCCAGAAAACTTCTTGGATTGTACTGAATATGCCCCCACACACCATCTGGAGAGAGGAACAATGTTTTAGTGTTGGGATAGTTGAAATCTGATAAAAGATGGTGGCACCTAGCTCCCTCTACTGTCTGCTATCTAGTGTCCAGCAGAATTTTGCTCCCTTCTTTCTCTTCCTTTTTAAGATTTTGCCCATGTATCTATCTGTCTGTCTATCTGTCTGTCTGTCTGTCTGTCTGTCTGTCTGTCTGTCTGTCTATCATCCCTTTATTTATTAACATTACATCTTAGTCGAGGCCCCCATCCCTCCTCTTCTCCCAGTCCCACACTTACAAATCCCTGCCCCCCATTACTCCTCCCCTTCTTCTCAGAAAAGGGGACGCCCCCACCAACTTGTGAGCAGTCCCACCTTGGAACATCCCTTCACTTCACCTCTGTAGGCCTAATTGCATCATCTTCCACTGAGGCCCAATTAGGTTTTCCAGCTAGGGGAAGGGGATCCAATGACTGACAACTGACTCAGAGACAGCCTCCTATTTTAATTATGAATAGGTATGCCTAATTTTTGTTTGTTTGTGCGTGCGTGCGTGCATGCTTGTGTGTGTGTGTGTGTGTGTGTGTGTGTGTGTGTGTGTTTATCTGTATCTGTATGTGTCTATATGTGTGGGGTTTCCTGCAGAGATCAGAAGGTTGTGTTAGATCTACTGGAGTTGGAGATGATAGATAATTGTGAGAATTGAGAATTAAATTCCAGTTCTTTGTAAGAGTATCAGCAGGCACTCGTAAACATAGCACCATCTCTCTTGACATGGTCTCACACTGTAGCCTAGGCTAGCCTACAGCTCAGTTTGTAGCTTAAGGTAACTTCAAATTCATGGCAGTCTTCCTGTCTCAACCTCAGAAGTGCTGGGAATAGAGCCGGGAGCTAATGTGCCAGGATCCTAGCTGCCGTCATTCATCAGTTTCAATTATTGCTGATTATTTCCTGGATTGATGATTTTATTGGAGGTTAAAAATTGTGATTTTAAAATTCTATCGTACCTCCACTTAATCATATTTAATTATTCACCAAAAAAGGATTTCTTCATTATCTGCAAAGGCTATTCAGTTAGTTTGAAATATAGCTCCATAAGGAGGATAGAAATCACACTCACTTAAGTGTGTAATTTTAACTGTCAATTATCAGAATTAAGAGTTAGTACAATAGCATTTTCCTTCTCTTTTTTTTTCCTTTTTTTAATTAGATATTTTCTTTATTTACATTTCGAATGATATCTCCTCTCCTAGTTACCCCTCCGAAAAAATATCAAAAACAAAAAACAAACCCTGTTTCCTCCCCCCCCCCCTGCTCACCAACCCACCCTCTCCCCCTTCCTGGCCCTGGCATTCTCCTACACTGGGACATAAATCTTCACAGGACCAAGGGCCTCTCCTCCCATTGATGACCGACTAGGCCATCCTCTGCTATGTATGCAGCTGGAGCCATGAGTTCCACCATGTGTGCCTTTTGGTTGATGGTTTAGTCCCTGGGAGCTTTGAGGGTACTAGTTAGTTCATATTGTTGTTCATCCTAAAGGGCTGCAAACCCTTCAGCTCCTTGGGTCCTTTCTCTAGCTCCTTCATTGTTTTGATTTGCATTTCCCTGATGACTAAGGATGTTGAACATTTCTTTAGGTGCTTCTCAGCCATTCGGTATTCCTCAGTTGAGAATTCTTTGTTTAGCTCTGCACCCCATTTTTAATAGGGTTATTTGATTCTCTGGAGTCTAATTTCTTGAGTTCTTTGTATATATTGGATATTAGCCCTCTATCAGATATAGGATTGATAGAGATCTTTTCCCAATCTGTTAGTTGCCGTATTGTCCTATTGACAGTGTCCTTTGCTTTACAGAAGCTTTGTAATATTTTATGTTGGAATTTTTAGTTGAGCAGAAAAAAAAGTCTTATTTTGTCAAGCTCATATACTTGAAGGGCTCATACAACAGCTTTTAAAAATTAGCCTACATTTTAGAGATAGACGCTATATAAAAGTTTTAGGAAGGCAATGAAAATTTGTGTAAGAAAGAAAACTGAAGATAAAATAAGGACTGGAAGAGGCACAGAGTGAACAGACCATCAAGCCCATGGGGAAGGAGATTAGTGGAGGCACCATCCTGAAGATAAGAGAGGATCTTATCTGCCCACTTCTCACAAGTGGAATGAGAACAGTAAACTAAGCTGACAAACAACAGAGTCACTAAAGGTTGTTCAGAAAGTTCAAGTACAGGAAGGAGAATAGACTACAGGACATGGTACCCAGGCAAGGATCCTGGACATGTTAGCCAGGGCTGATGTAGGGGACTAGAGGGAACTCATCTGTACTTGTATTCAGAAGGCACATTGTCACAAGGCTTAAGAGCTAAAGAACACATTCAAGGGGTTGCTATTTAAGGAGCTGAGGAAGAAATGCCAGCATGAGTTTGGCTAGGCAGAGCTGTATTCAGGCGGCACTTAAGGAGTGATGACAAGACTTGGCCAGGGGTGAAGGGCAAACCTCTGGGGACAGGAAATGACTTTTGCTCCTTTCACAAAATGGAATAAAAAAAATACTTGATCATGGGGATGCAATGAGGACTGGATGAGATGGCTGTGTTGTGACATGGTAGGCTTTTTATTTTGATCACTATTGATATACAACTCTTGTTAATTAAATATATGACATTATTTAAATACATCCAGCAACCTCATGCACCAGAAACTTAATTTCCAATATAAACCACCTGACAAGTGGAGTCTCTGATCCGATAGTGGTCTCTGGAGGTTGGGTTATCACCAGAAGTTCTTGGCCAAAAAAAAAAAAAAAAAAAAAACTAGCTCAGGACTTCTTGCTTCTGTGTGTGTGTGTGTGTGTGTGTGTGTGTGTGTGTATGTGTGTGTGTGTGTGTGTGTGTGTGTGTGTGTGCACGAGAGAGAGTGTGTGCTGCCTCACTCTTCTGCCTTCCACCATAGGATAATGCAGATAAGAAGGATAAGAAGTCCCTTGCTAGATGGTAACCCATTTATCTTAAAATTTCTAGCCTTCAGAACTATAGCAAGGAATTGAATTTCTCTTTTTATAAATTATCCATTCTACAGCATTCTGTTACAGCAGCAGACTATAGGAAGGAAGTAATGATCAGAGATTTGTATCAGCTTGTACAAATGCCATGTTTTGTCATAAAAGAAACTCAAGTGTGACAGGCCATTGCTTTGGTCATCCATTGTTTTGGTAAATCCACAAATTAATTTTCAGTAAAATCATACCTGTGATAACAATAAGGAAATGTGTCAGTGTCAACACACTTTTGTTTATGAACACATTTAGATGTCATAAAGGCTCAGAATTATTTCTGGGTTTTACAAAGAGATACAGAGGGATTTCAATTATAGCATTAAGCACCATCTACTGAATACTTGCACTAAGTCAAGCAGCAAGCAAAGCACTGAGTGCTACATCATTATCTCATTCAATTCTTACACTGACCCTGCAGAATATTCATTTTAAAGATGAAGACTTGAAAGAAACCCACAGCTATCCTTTAAAAGGGTGGAGACAAAGTTGAAAGCCTTTGATTACCCAGAGCCCAAGATGATGGTATGTACAGAATGGAAAGCATCCTGTGAACAGATGCCCCATAGGCTGCCCATCTCCAGACCACCCTAATGACCCTTACTTCTGCCTATATCACTGGGTATGTGCATCTTCTAAATACATGGGATTCTCAGTGGTTTGATTGAGTCTCTCAGCCTCAAACATGCTTTTCTTGATGCATGTGCATATTGACAGCCTCTGTCCACATGAAAAGTTTCTGTCTGTACATCCATCTGCCTTCTCTTGTCTATGAGTCTGTCTGTATCTGATTCTCCATACTTTTGCTTGAGACTGGATCAAGGGTTTATGGTTTTTGCCTTCTTATATCATTAGACTTATCTTTCTCTGCACTCCCCACTCTCTTTTATTCCTACATTCAGCCCTTCTTATCTGTGGAAGGGGCCATGTGGAAGCGACGATGGCTAAAACCTATGTTTTAAAGATCACAGCAGCCCTAAACAGGAACTTTTTCTCACCATTATTCCCTAAGCAATGCAGCCCAGCTTTGTATATACCATCAACATTCATTGGGTGTTATATGTGCTTATATATGATTAATATGTACAGAAGAAGGTATGTAAGTTACATAAAAGTAACGTGTTCTATAAAGGACTAGAGTGTCTGAATTTCCGTGCTCATGGTGGCAAGGATTCTGGAAGTGAGATTAGGTGGGAAGAAAGTGACATGTGCAATAACCAGGGCAAGCCTCGGCTATGTCTTGGTACCAGCTATGCCTTGCAATAACCAGGGCAAGCTGCAGCTGTGTCTTGGTACCAGCACCTCCTGATTAAGCAGGGAGTTAGATGTGAGGTAGCCAAGAAAGATGCCGCTGAATCGTGGTACCCATGTCTCCCGATGGACAGAAGGTCACTTCGTGCTTAAGCATCATCGAAGGTGCATTTAGGTTGCTCCAGCTAGATCAGAGACGGGTGCTACATCTTTCTGCGAGTTGACAAACATACACACTAACAAGGGGCTTGCATCCTCAAGAGATACCAGCTTCATTAGAATCTAATTTGCAGTGTGGTTTTCGTCCCTCCTTTGGGGTTTTTCCACAGAACCACAAGATGGATTTTTCTAAAAAGGAAATTTTGTGGTCATGATTTGAGAGGGGAAAGGACTTTATCCCCACTGATACTCCAGCCACCTCATCAATATTTATAAAAGCAGAGAACCCACTGAGTTGCTAACTACTCATTAACCATTTGAGTCAGCCTGCCCCAGGGTCTCCCTCCAATGTATTATTGTTTCCCTTTGCTTTGCTAAATAAACTGTTTAAACTGTCTGTCTCTCAGCCAGAGCAGAGGAGCTGAGCCAGTAGGGTGACTCAGTGTGTACAACACCTGCTGCACGAGGCTAGTGACCGACCAGAGTGGAAGGAAACAGAAGGCCATGCTTGTTTAGACATATGGTGCTGATATAGATATCTGACATGCACTGAGATGGCTGATGCTGGACGTCCAGGGGAGCTATGAGCCAGCAGAAGTAGCTAGTAAGCAATGATGTAATCTGTTATAGGCCTGTTTTTGAAAGGGTGTTACTTTTGTGTGATTCTGTATGAATATGGCCTTGAGATTAGAGCCGTCATCTTTGCCTTTGATAGTCTCTGTCTCTATCTCTCTGTCTCTCTGTTACTGTATCTTATCTGTCTGTCTCTGTCTCTGTCTCTGTCTCTGTCTCTGTCTCTCTCTCTCTCTCTCTCTCTCTCTCTCTCTCTCTCTCTCTCTCTCTGTGTGTGTGTGTGTGTGTGTGTGTGTGTGTGTGTCCATGATCCTGTGTGCCTACCTTTTGCAGAATATATATATATGTATGTATACATACATACATATATATATTTACTGGTTTCTGTATGTATGCCTATGCCTATCCTGCCTGCTGGTGTCTGCTTGCCTAGTGGTCTTTGTGTTGGTAAGCAAAGTAAATTTCTCCTGTCCATGACATCTCAAGATCTTTTCAACTTAGAAGTCTTCGGTGACCCTTCCTCTCTGATATCAGAGTATGGACCTCCCAGTTTTCTACTCCAGAACCTATGTAAGCCAGATGTGGTGGTATGCACCTGTATTTCCAGCCCTCCAGTGATAAGATGTCAGATGGAGGCAGAATTTTAGGGAAGCTCCAGGCCCAGCTGCTCTGGGCTATGTAAGAGGGCAGAAAGTATGAAAGAGCCTGCCTCAGCAAGTGGAAATAAAAACCAGCCCCCCCCCCCACACACACACATGCATAAGTAAATAAATAAATGTAATAAAAATCATTTAATAAAAAAAATATATCGTGTGTAGCCAGTGATGAAATTTGAACAGGAAACATATTATTGCAGAAGAGGAAGTCTTTCATAGTCCAGGTCTTCCTGATACCTTTTTGGGAAGAGAAGTCTGCGGTGGTAAAATGGGCGACTTCCTTTCTCAAGAGCTTCAGACTTACTGCTGAACACAGCCTTGCCACAAGGTTGGCTAGGAAAGAAGGAATAGGGCTTGGAGAGTATGAGTGCATTTGCTTGGTTGATTCCAACAAAGGAAAGCTTAGACTTAGTGGGTAGATGTTAGCACTCTACACATATTGTGTTTGTGATCTCCTTTGTAGTGTGTTTAGGATATTTGCTGTCACAGCCCGAGGAGATAAAAGCATATATATTAGTTATTTTCTTTACAAGTATTTTCAAGGGATTCTATGACTGAGGAATGAACTTATACTGTAGAAGCAGAGTCCTAGAAGACTGCACCCTCACTTCCTCTGCCTCGTTTGCACCACTTAAATCTCCAGCTTTGATCAGGGAATGATGGGACTTCAAACCCTTCTGGTGATTTGTGCTAGCCTAGGTCTACAGGCAGGTGTGTCTCACGGGGCATGTTCTACAACTTGTCCTTAGACAATCTCTGAGGTCTTCTCCCCCCAATCAGTCCCCTCCTGCTCACAGATCACACACTGTTCTCAGTCTGTCCTTCTAGAAGGTTCCAAGCCTCCAGATCCTCCTGCTTTTGGCAATCAGTTGAGGGTTTGCTTGAAGGTTGATGCCCATCTACTCTCTTGTCCTCTCGGATTCCTCATAATTTACCAAATGTGGTTCAGAAAGCAGTTATGGACTTTTATTTGTATCTGTGCCAGTCCTTCTTCAAATTAGGAAGCTAGGCTCCAAACAGAAACCGTTAACTCCCCTTCTGAGAGGCCCAGCTCCCTCCCATCCCACCATGATCATCAGAAAGTCATCCCAGGTAGCAAAATGCCAGAGGAAGAAAGGAATTGGGGGCTCAGTACCCCTTCTGTTGCCCCTTGACAGCACTGAGCTTGTGTTGGACACAGATCCACTGACAATACAAAGGCCTTGGGTGGTACTGCATTCATTGACCCTTAACCTCCCCTTGTCTTGGTAAGACTAGAAGAAACAGGAGCTGTACCTCATTGATCTCATGTTCTAGGTACTCTACTCTTCAGAAAAGAAACTCCTGTCTGTTGGGTCCCTCCCTTTCCTGCCTCAACTCTGAGACATCAGAGCTTGCAACCTGAGGCGTGAACCTCAGTTCACGCCGGCTGTGCCAAGATCTCTTGACCTGTAGTTCCGTGCAATGCAGCCGTCATAGCCAAATCTTGATTATAGGAAAATCCAATATCTGCACAAAGATGAATATATCCAGATAAATCCATTTGACCCTTGTGTGGCTGAATAGCTGCTCTGCACATTGCATTAGCATACTCACAGGCCAGCTGTGTAATAAGCGGACTGTCCATATGAGATTCTCCAAGAATTCTATTTGCGGCTTGCTGCAACTTGGCTACAAAATTTTGAAAAGGCTCTTCTGGACCTTGTCGGATGCCAGCTAGGCTTCCACTAACCTCACCTTTCGTAGGTAATTGAATTCAAGCCCTTCTCACTGTTATTGTAACTTGTGTATATACCCCAGGAGGATAATCAATCTGTCTAGCATTTCCTTCACACTGCCCTTCCCACAAAAGCATGTCTAGGTTCCATTTGGGGGTTGCCTGTCTGAGCATTCTGCTCAGCCCTTTTTTTGCTGATCACTCGCCATTCCGAGTTCTAAAGCAGAAAATCCCCTGCTATCAGTGTGGCCTTACATAAGGTCCTCTAATCTTGAGGAGTTAAATATAACTCTGTAATATGGTCCAAAAAGTGCCTGTGTATATGGGGCATTTGGACCACATTGAGCCACTTCTTGACTTAGATCTTTTATCACCTTAAATTCCAAGGTCTTATGTTGTCTATATCTTTCATTCTGCTGATCCAGCTGTTCTACTACCGGAAACACTAGTACTCCAGAAGAGTCCTGCCCATTTTCACAAGCCTGATAATTTGCTCTCTCTGAAGACAACGGCCTGTCTCCAGATAGCTGTCCTTTCTTTTGCCTGATACTGCCTTTAATTCACTCAACGTATTAGTCAATCTCTGTAACTCGATTTCAAACTCCAGTTTACTTCATTGTGAATTTCTCCGAGCCTTCTCTCCTATCACAGTGGACCTAGAGGGAGCAGGTAATGCATACAAACGCCATTCCTTTCTATGAGACCTAGGAGGTCCGCTTTCTGAAAAAGCATTCTGATTCTCTTGGCTTTCCGTATCTGTGCTCTGCAAGCTCCATTCACTTTCTGACTCTGTCTGTCTTTCTTCTAAGATTTCCTCTACAAGTCCCCAAAGGTGGAGAACAAATTTGTCTGCCCTATTATTTCTCAGAGCTCTTCCGACTTTTTTCCAAGTCTTTTTATCTAACTCACTTTCTTCTAGGAGCTATGGGCAGTAAGTTTCTATCTCATCTGAGAGATTTTTTTTAATGTATCCTTTTTAACCCTGATTTCTTTTGTTAGAAGCAGCTTTTTTACGCTTAATATTACTGCTTTCATTTCATTCGAACTCATTTTCACCGTTATACTCCTAGGTGAAATTAACGCCGGGTCAGCGCCAACTCAGCCTAGCTCCGTACACTTCTGGCACTCACAACAATAATTCTACAATATTAAAATAAGGCTAGCGCTAGCATTGAAAATATCTACCGTGCAGAGTGATGTACGATCTCTTACTTTTACCTTCTGAATTCTTTTAGGCAGGGCCCTGCTTCTTAACGGTGTGTCCTTCTATCCTCCGTATTTGAGCTCCACGAGTTCAGGCGCCATTATGATACTGTCCCGCAGTTTCATGAACTGGATTCTCTCTCGACCGAAAGGAGAAGAAAGACCTGAAACACAAGAGTTCGAGAACAAAAGAACACGAAGCCAAGTTGTATCCCAATTAAAGCTTCGACTTTTCTTTTGGGGGTTCGAGATTTATATGTACACAGGGAGAAGAGAAAACTGGATCTCTATGTTACAGTGACATTTGTATAACATAAACAATTTGGGAGGAGTTAGGAAAGAGTCAGGAAAGCCGGACTGCCAGGCTGAGTTTTTGAGGGCGGTGGCTCCAGGTGTCCCGCAGGTCTCAACTCCGGGGAGAGGTTGGAGGTACAGCCCACGGTGGGAGAGGAGGTCAGTAGTAGATGTCTTCAGGTAGCAGACCCGCCAACCAACAGGCACACCTTTCTCTGGAATCCTTGAAGGCGAAGGCGGAACTCAGAGCAGTGGGCCTTTGTCTTGGCACAGCAGGCGTGAGCTGAGTCTCTGGTTGCAAGCTCTGAAGTCTCAGAGTTGAGGCAGGAAAGGGAGGGACCCAACACCTGCCCCTTCTGGACACAGCCAGCCATGTTTATCCTTGTTCTTATCCTCTCAACATTATGATCCTTTGACCCTGCATCAACCTAAATTCCAAGGTACCCAATAATGCCACACCTTTCTGGAGAGTTGAAATTCAACAATTTCAGCTCACTCTCATCATCATGAATGCAAAGCCTCTTGCAGGATGGATATGTCCCAGGGCCTCACCAAATAGTAGTCTTGGTACTCTAGACAACTAAGAACTTAAGATCAGAGCTTTGTACCCAAGTTCAAATCTCACTGTTTGACCTTGGGATATTTATCAGTGCTTTTGTAACTTAGATTTTAGATATGCCATTATCCTGATAGGATATGTGAGGACTTCTCTAGGAAGTATTACAATGTCATATTGTCATTTCCAATGACAATACATTGAGACCACGGAAGTCATTCCCCAAGGCCATTTTGAAAATTAAGCAAAAAACAAATGTGCTTAATAACTTGCTGCTAGTTGGCTTTTTCTATTCCTTTAGACATGGATACCACTATAAATTACTCTGAGAACAGTTTTATAGGTCAGTTGAATAATGTGATTTAAGCAATTAATCAGAGCTTAATGTCAATTTGCAAATAATTTTGCATAGTCAAAATTTCCAAAGCACAAGTCATCTCAATTCATTGAATTAACTGTCACTCATTCACTCATTCACTCATTCATTCATTCATTCATTCATTGACATATAGCACAAGAAAGAGTGTTACATAGTAGGCTGATATGGGAACACTGTGAAAACCTCAATGAATTTGTCTCAGGAAACAGGAGTTTGTTCTGGTGACATCAGGCAGGACATACAACCTTAGTTATTCATCTGTAAAGGAGTTGGGACAGTTCATTTATGTGTTGTATTAGATACTGGTGGACAAATCAAACAACTGGAAACATTTTGGGAGCTGTCAATCATATTGTTTAGAAATTAGTTCTTGCAGAGATCAGGATCATAAATGCAAACTAAGCTGCAAAGAGAAGGTTCACAAAGTAAGCTAATAACTGTGCCTGCATTTTTCAGGTTACCTTGTTGATGTTAGTTTTCACCTAAGCCTTCTGGGCAGAAAGAAGTTGATCTAGAGGATGACCTAGCTTCCAACTTGCTAATGAGTAATATATTTCTTATTCTTTGACATTTTTCTGAATGTGAATTTTAGTCATTTTCCTTTCCTGTTAACCTGTCTCATTCCCCTCCTTCTCCCAGCAAGTCCCTCTTCTAGGTTTGTTTTTATTCCCTTTCTGTATGACTCACTTACATTGAAGTTGCTTACAAAAGCTTGGGTAGGGGTTCTGGACTGGCATGGACACTTATCAGAGGCTACACCACTGAGGAAAGTGATACTCATTCCTCCAGTCCCCATTGGGATCCCACGATCCTTTCTCACATTGATGAAATGCTAAGAGGTCCATGTTGGTCCAGGTTCTTATGAATCACACTTCAATGAGTTTGTGAGTGCAATAGGCATGTCATTCAGGTCTAGGATATGTTGTTTGTTTGTTTGTTTGTTTGTTTGTTTTATTGCAAAGTACCCCCTCACCCTCTGGCTCTCCCATTCTTTCCATTTTCTATTTCTTACCATTTCCTGAGTCTTCAGTGGTTGATACAGATGGCCCATTTAGGGTCAAGCATACTACCATCCTAAAATGTAATTTTTAGACTAAGATATGATCATTATACTCATGCAATTATAAAATAAGGTACCATCAAAGATTATTTTGAGCACATTTAGTAATGAAAAAGCAGTGTGATATCACAACTAGCCAAAGGGGAACTGAAAGAAAAATGTATTTATACAATGGAAGTGTACTAGCAATGATTCTCTATGGAAACAGAACCAGTAGAAATATATATGTGGGCTGAGGAGATGTCTCAGTACTTAAAGGGCTTGCTGTACAAATATAAGGACCTGAATTCAGCAACCACATAAATGTTGGGTGGGTATAGTGTTCTCTCTATGATCCTTGCATTTGAAAGACATAAACAAGGAATATCTGAGGCAAGTTGAACAGATACCAAAGTGGACCCTGAGTTTGAGAGACCCTGCCTCAAAATATAAGATGAAGAGTAATCAAGGAAGAATTTTAACACCAATGTCTTGCCTCTCTGTGCTTGTGTATGCACACCTCTATACACACATGAATACATTCACATGTGAATTCACATATACATATGTGGACACCGTATATACCTAGCCTTACAAAAAATATATATGTGTATGTGGATTATGAATGGGATTTACTCTATTGGTGTATGTGGTAGAGACAGGATAATCTAATAATGAGTATGTATGCCCTGGAGAGGCAGAGAACCCAGTAGTTGTTCAGTGGATCTTGGTATTGAAAGCCTGGAAGCTCCCTGGAGAGTCACTGGCCAAGAAAGCTGGAGTTTGAGAACAACAGTGTATGACAACAGCAGATGTAAAGGCACAGAATAGAGTCTTCTCTTGGGTCTTCCTTTTAATCTGGGTCATCGATTGAAGTATGCTCCCATATGCACCAACCTTTCCCTCCTAGTCACATGTCAATCTTTTTTTTTAAATCCCCACAGAAAGATGCAAAGGTCTATTTGCTTGATCTAAGCATCTCCTAATCCAGTCAATTTGACAAGGCAGACTAAGCTTCATAGGGAGAGTGAAAAGAGATTACAAATGCAAATATGGTCCCTACATAAAGCAAAAATTGAGATAACTCCATCATACATAGTAGATTCAGCTTATGATGTACAACCTCCAGTTGTAGAGAAGGACTGGGAGATGGCTCAAGGGTTAAGAAATTTCACTGCTGTCCTAAGACCATAACTAACTGTAACTCCAGCCTCAGGGGACCTGATGCCTTCTTCCAAACTCTGCGGGCACTATATCTATGTATAAAAAGACACACACACATACACACACACTCTCACACACACACACACACACACAAATCTTTAAAAAAATAGCTATAGAATAGCTCAAGGAAAATACAGATAGAATAATGAATCATATATGTCTACCTACCATCTAGCTATCTGTCTGTCTGTCTGTCTGTCTGTATTTTCTATTAAAACTTAGGAGAAAAACCCTCCTGGTTGAACTAAGCAGTATATTTATCCAATAACATCTCTACTTTTTGGAGGTATTATTGATTGCTTTATATAGAATGGTAGGGTAACAATTGGTTTAAAAATTCTGATATATTAAAAATGGATTAAAAATGACAAAATTCACAATCCATAAACATTATTGGTTTCTGAAGCAATAGAAATGTTTATTGCTCAGGTTTGATTATTGTATATCATATGAGTATATAAACCATCATATCATTATGTTACCCATAAAGATGTACAAATATTTTTATTTCAATCTTTTAAAAAGCGGAGTCTTCCAAAGAGCTTGTGACACATCATCTTATAACTTCATGTTTGGAAACAGACTGGGCTGGGGCAAAGGGGTAGATGTCACACCAAAACACTTAAGCTTTGGATAGGGTGCCACTAAAAGTGAACAGAGAACACACAACAATACCTGCTTTTTTAAATCTCCATTCAGTCATGCTACACACACACTGCCAATAGAGCATAGTTCCGCTAACTCCAGGATGTATAGCATACATGCCTGGGAAGACTGGCCTTCACAATCAAACCCAGACAGCAGCTTCCATGAGCTAAAGCCATTTCCAAAGAGTTTTTGATCACCTCTTAAACAATCTTCACAATGAAGATAACAAAGGTTCTGATGCATGCAGATGCATCTCAATACCAACACACACACACACACACATACACACACACACACACACACACACACACACACACACACACACACACCATCAGAAAGGAGGACATGTGCCACGCTTAGATACTGCTCATGGGCTGCCATCTTACATGCAGAGGAGAAGCAGGAGAGAGAGGCAGGGAGGAAATTGCTGGGTTCTCAGTATGATCTTTGTAACCACTCCATCTTCATTGCTTAGAAAATCTGACAGCAGCAAAATAACACAGTGAAAACTGTTCCCAACCCTTGAAGCAGCTCTATAGTCAGTAGAATTGTTTGGAAGGTGTCTGTTTACTTTGGAGAAAAATAGAATGGAGTATAAAAGGTATCAGACAAAATATTCCAAGAGCATTTCACTGGGACCATCTCCAATCATCCTCAAACAATTTTTCTAAGTTCTAATAAAGTGAATAGAATGGCCATACACTTTATAAAAATGTCACTTTTTACAGTATATTTTAAATATATTTAATAAGGTTAGGAATATACCTTTTTTGTTTCCAATGAGTAGACTCATTTGTCGCTATTGTGAGATGTCTTCCAGGAGACAGGTCAATCATTAGTGTTTTATCTAAAGCCCAGTATTTGGTCAGGAATGTAGTAGTCTCCATCCTAATAGTTTGGGATGGGAAATGTGGATGTGCTCTACATTAGCCCATTTATTAACTCCCAGGATGTCATGTATAAGGAAGAGAGGATTTGTACCATCAAAGGGGCTCTGATAATCTAAAGTCAAGATTCCCAGTGGGATCTGACACAGTCCTCATGTTCCATTAATGAGCCACTACTTACCTAGTCTGGCCTGGCCTCAAACACATAAACTTTCTGCCTCAGCCTTCTGGTTACTGGAGTGTACTATGTCATACGTCCTGTCACTCTGCCTGGCCTACGTATACAAGTCTGAGCAAAGAGCATTTTCCATCTACATTGGGCCTCTTTTCTCCTGGGAAAGACTTTACAATAAAATGTAAATGGATTTTAATAAAGTCCATTAGTTATTAATATAACCAGGAGCCCCCTAATAATATAACTAGGAGCCCCCTATGGATTTTTTAAAGTCAGCTCTGGGGGATTACTCTAATTACTAGGGGATTATCTCTAATCTATATTTCTAATCACTAGACTGTCTACTTACCAACCAGCTGCATTACTTATGTACTTGCTGCTTGAATCTTGCCTAGGTTGCCTCTGTTCCACCTACATTTCCTTAGAGTCCATTTCATTCAGACGTGTCTGGTTCATCATGTCTAATGGAGACTTCCTCTTCTCTCCGACATCCTCCTCCTTGTCGTCATAGTCCTTACCTGAAACCTCCAGCCTAGTAACTGAAAACTCCACCTCTCTCTACTCTCCCTGTAAATGGCTGTAGCTACCTCTATTTAACCAATAGTTTTAAACTGGGGAGCAAACTTTACATGACATCACTTCATGTGCATGAGGATCTACTTGTTGGGGTCAAACAGATCATGAGAACCAGTATTTAGCATTTGAATACATAGCAGTGCTAGACCATCCCCCAACAATAAAACATGAACTGCTTTACATTGTAAAAAGGAAGGTAATATTTTCAACATAGAGAATATTCACCATAATAGTCTATCAACACTGATTTTGATATATTCTTTGTTGAAGACTCATTGATACTTATTCTTCTCAGAATTATGTTTCAGATACTGATGTTGGGAGTTGTGCTTACATAGCTGAATGGTAGAGTGCTGTGGGTCAAGAATATTTTTCTAGGGAGAAAAACAATCCACACCATAAACGAGGGAAATTCACAATGTTTTTAAACTCAGAAAAAGTGATAGCTTAGGGCATAAACAAACAAGAAATCAGGGGATGGGCCAGGGAAATATTCAGCAATGTACAGACTACTTAGGGATTGCCTTAGTCAGGTTTCTATTCCTACACAGCATCATGACCAAGAAGCAAGTTGGGGAGGAAAGGGTTTATTCAGCTTACACTTCCAAATTGCTATTCATCACCAAAAGAAGTCAGGACAGGAACTCACACAGGGCAGGAACTTGGAGGCAAGAGCTGATGCAGAGGCCATGGAGGGGTGCTCCTTACTGGGTTGCTTGCTTTCTTATAGAACCCAGGACTACTAGTCCAGGGATGTCACCACCCACAATGGACCCTCCCATACTTGACCACTAATTGAGAAAATGCCTTACAGCTGGATCTCATGGATGCATTTCCTCAAGGGAGGTTCCTTTCTCTATGATAACTCCAACTTGTGTCAAGTTGACACACAAAACCAGCCAGTACAGGGATTAATCCTTAAAGCTTCTATCATGAGAACCATTATGTCAATAGCAATTGGTTATGGTTGGAGAAGTCATAGAATATCCATAGAAAATATAGACATATCCTATTGATTCGATGAGGAACCTTGATTGACACAGGTAAGTGGAAGAGATACTTGGCATAGAATAGACACATGCACTTCCTCATGATCAATTGTCTGTAATTAGGATCTCTTTACTGCCAAGACAGTATTGGAAATTGATACAACCCATGGAGATTGATGGAACTCTTAGTGAGCAGTAACCGCCTCTTGCACAGCACCATAGTTAAAAAGAATGCTTTTCACCATCACTACTGTAAGAGTTGGTGGGGTAGAATGCACAGTGAGAAGGGAGATTGTTGAGAGGTGATGTTTATACTCTAGAAACAATATTTGGAGGTAGACGGCGGCATGCCTTACACTTACGGGGCGTTATGATTTAGAGGGATAAATCTGCTTTTACCCCTTGGCTCTGTAGTTTACCACATGACTTTGGTCAATAGCTCCAGCATATAGAAAAAAGTGACGTTAACCAAAACTGTTTAATCACAGGGTCTAATGGAATGGGACAACAGGTGCATTGGGGACATGTGGCATCTTCATGGGGTCACTAATATCTTAGATCAGGCAGAATCTCCTGGGAATTTTTAGTTTAGTTGAAAGATGGGGAGGGGAGAACTCTACCCTGTATCAATTTGGGCCACTTTTGGAGTACAAGAGAGCAAAATAGCTTACTTAATGGCTAGAATGTGGAAGAAAAAGAAAGAGGGAAGAGAATCCCTTTGCTCTCTCTACAGGCATGTCAAAGGCCTACTAGTCGTCTTGCCTTCTAAAGATCCCACCACCTCCATTAGCACAATGGGAAGAAGCTAAACCCTCAGCACTGGGGCTCATGGCCCATATGTGCATCTCCTTACTCTCCAGCACTTAGGACAACAAGCTTCCTTCCTGTGTTGTTCTAAGTCATTCCGCACAGTTTGGAGTAGTAGCTCTCACTGTGCTTGTAGCTTCAAGTTGCTCAGTTTTATAAAGCAACTCCTCTGGCCTAAGTTGTTCTGCTGTGGGGACAAACGCTGAAGAAACATGACCCTCATCTCATGCGTGCAAGTCAAATGCCATGCCCTGTTCAGCATACTCTGTGGTACTGATTGGTGACTCAGTCACAATGTTGATACAAAACCACAGCTATCATCTTAAAGGGAATAAGAGATCTTTTATTCTGGATCCATAGTAAGTGAGCATGGCCCAGAGGTACAGATTTAGGCTACCCCTAATATTCTAATGAGGAAGTAGTTTCATGGACTTTTATACTTATACAGAACACAGAAAGTCATACATCAAGGCAAGTTTAAATTATGTTGTTTGGTACACCAGAGAGAGGCAGATACAGCAAGATGGAAGAGACTTTTCTCTAAGCCTAAGATGCTATCTGATGACATTCTTGGCTTTTGAGCTTGTGGAAGCTAGTGATCTGCTAAGTTAATAGATTCCAAAAGGTTCCTATTAGTCACAAGATGTTAGTTCAATAATGTTGGGCAAGGGATGGCTGTTCTGAACCCAAGGTTAGATAATTAGCTTTTGGACCTGCAGCATTCCAATCTCTCCACAGTACTGCTCTTCCAATCAGTCTATCCATCTCTGCACACAACTTCTTTCCAGGAATTCTCAGTCATAATATGAAGAAGATATTACCACCTATGAAATTATCAAATTAAATCAAAAATGAGGGGACACATGGCTACATCAAAGTCACAAAATAAAGAGGCCTGTGAACTTAGTAACATGGAACTATAACCCTTCACCCAAGAGCAGAAAAGGGGGAGCACCCCAAAACTGAGACATGGCAGGGGTGTGGATACGCCACCTTTTCTCTTATTGTAATTTTTGTCTAGAAGAATTGTCATAGCAAAGAGCTATGACTCCAGTAAATCACAATCCTGTCTGCCCAGGACATACAACCTACTTCAAACATAGAGTACTCAGCCCCACACGGGATATCTGTTTTACCCCCTCTGATGTCCAGGGAACAGAAGAGAGAGCAGAAAGAATGTAAGCACTAGAGGATGGGGAGGACTACTATGAAATGCTATCTTTTGATGTGACCTGGACAACAATGGACTCAAAGCAACTATAATTAGTGGCACAAGATCAGCAGAAGATTGGGCCCATCAACTTGGGAGAGAGACTTCATGAAGCCCTACCCCTTCCCAAGGAACAGCTGGTGGCAAGTGAGATGCCAAGGGAAGGAAGGCATTTTCCTCAGTGTTGGAGCCAATGCTAATTTGCACAGACTCTTATACATAACCCCTTCAATGTCCATGCCATCAATTCTAGTGAAAATCATCAGTGAGTCAAAATAGACACAAAAGTAGAAGGCAGGCTAGTTAGAAAGAAAAGTAGATTCAACAGGAGAGACAGGGGGACAAGAAAGAATAATATGAATAAATGTGATCAAAATATATTGTACATACATGAGAGATCACCCCAAGTCACATATTGTATACATGTGCAAATTTGTTAAAAAATGAATTTGAAAACAAATTAAACAAATATCTGCAATGTAGACCTGCATCTGATCCAGAAATCTCTGTGGCTGTGGTTCCTAAAATGTATCTGGTCTCCTGAAGAGACTCATTTGATCTACATCAGCTCTCTGCCTGTACCTTCAGAATAGCCTTTCTGAATTCTGCTGCTTCCTTAATTCTCTCTTTGCCATTCTGTAACATAATCTGAGAACCAGTGTCAGTAAATGCTATTGATGTCTTAGTTATTGTTCTATTGCTGTGAAGAGATACCATGACTATAGCAACTCTTAGAAAGCATTTGGTTGGGGGCTTGCTTACAGTTTCAGAGGCTTAGTCATGATCCACAGACAGAAAGAGCATGAACTTTGGAACCTCAAAGCCCACCCCCAGTGCCACACTTCCTCCACCAAGGTCACACCCCCTAGTCCTTATAATCCTTTCAAACAGTTCCACTCCCTGGTGACCAAGCATTCAAATATATGAGCCCACTGAGGACATTCTTATTCAAACTTCCATAAGTGGTACCAGAGAACTTGTGATTACAACCAACCTCAGATAGAAAACAAAACAAAAACAAAAACAAAAAAACAAAAAAAAAAGGAAGTCTTGGTGAAGTAAAACCGATGAAATAGAGACAGTTTGTAATGTTGCCATTATCTAATAAATGCCAACATTGTAGAAAATATAATGAGATCACATCTGTTTCTGACATGGCTCCCTCATGTACCATTGTGTTAGAATGCTCTCATGGGGGCCCTGAGTTGACTGTAGATAGCATGGCGGAGCAGACATACAGGAGACCAGCAGATGGATGCACAGGCTTGCTGCCACTTGCCCTATAGGCTTTGATAGTCTCTAAGGACAGGAAGGGGCAGAAGGAGAGATGAAAACACTCTCAGAAAACATGTTTCATCTCAAAACATCTGAAAGCAAAGAAAAACAGTGAAAGAGTTTAGGAGAGGGCCTTGGCCCAGTCCTGGCATTCTTTTAAAATCCAGAAAGAAAGAAAGGAAGAAAGAAAGAAAGAAAGAAAGAAAGAAAGAAAGAAAGAAAGAAAGAAAGGAAGGAAGAAAGAAAGAAAGAAAGAAAGGAAGAAAGAAAGAAAGAAAGAAAGGAAGAAAGGAAGAAAGAGAGGGAGAGGGAGGAAAGGAAAAGGGAAAAGAAAAAGAAAAAAGAAAGAAAAGAAAAAGCAATTTGATTGAAAGCTATTGCTTTCAATTCTCCTGTGACAAGAAAAACAAAACAAGAAACAGGCCTGGGTTTTACCAAATCACAGAAAAGCACACAAAATAAATCATCTCCTTTCCCAAGGGGTATTAGAGAAAACATCAGAATGAATGAAATTTAAGCCTGAGTGCAAACATCTGTGGAATTTTGTATTTAAAAAGAACAAGAAACGAAAATGGACTTAAACCCCACAGCATGTGGAGAGGCAGGTTCAGAAGAATAACAGGTACCAAGCACAGATCTGTGACTCAAAGGATGTTCCCTCCCACACTAAAACAGCAAGTCACTTAAGAAGGGGTGTTCCTCCCTTTTGCATGCAAGAAAAGCACCCCCTCCCCCCAGTGCTGCCTTTGCCTTCCAGAACCTTGTCATCCCTGACTGCTACACACACCTTCCTTTCCAGGACATTCTATCTCCAGCTCAGGTAAACTGCCCTGCCACCCACCTGTCCTTCTTTTCATACTGCCAAAGGACACATGTGTGATCATGTCTACGCCTACCCCTACGTCATTTCAGCCCTCAGGCAAAGTGATTTATACAGAAATGGATATCTTGTTGAGACCCTTCCCTCCCATCAACAGAGCCTTTGACAGAGCCCTTGGTTTGGCATGGTGACTTTGTGAGGGAATGGCCAGTCTCCTTCCCTGGGATAAGAGAGACTCCTGGAAAAGCAAGGGGCCACCTTTGACACTTCAATGTGGGTGTCTACTGGGAACACACACAATGAAGAATAAAGAAACAAAGCAGTGTGCATAGGTGACAGGGGCTCAACCCTGAGGACAGCATGCTGCATGGGGTATGGTTTCACAGAGTTAAGGGCGTCCCTGTGTTAAACAGTGGAGAAGCTGGAATGGTGCTAGCCTCAGGCAGGATGCTCTCCTCACTAACCTCCTCAGATGTGTCCTAGAGAATAAGGGCACCAGTGTCCCCAACAGCCCAAAGCCGGTTCATCAGAACTCGTGGATCACACACTGAGTCATCTGGGAAGACGAAACCTCAACTGATGAACTGTGTCCATCAGATTGCCTTTAGCCATGTCTATGGGGGAATTTTCTTTCTTCCTTTGTCCTTCCTTCCTTCCTTTCTTTTTAAATTTTCTCTAATTGATGATGTGTGAGAGCCTAACCCACTATGGGGTGTCCCCTCTGGATTTGTGAGCCTAGGCTGTATACGAAAGCAGGCTGAGCAAGTCATGAAGAGCAAGCCAGTCAGTAGCCTTCCTCCATGGCTGCTGCTTCAGTTCCAGTCCCCGGGTTCCTACCTCGAGCTCCTGATCTGGTTTCCCTCAGTAGTGGACTGTAAGCCATGAGAAGAAAGAAGCCCATTGCTTCCCAAGTGGCTTCTGACCAGTGCTTTACCTTAGCAGCAGAGAAGGACACCCTCCTTGTCTGCCCATTAAAAATGGGTGGTATATGTCTGCCTTACCAGTTGGTTTTCCTGTTCCTCTTTTTCAAATGAGAATTTTTAATGAATTTCCTTCAGCTAATAACAATGATAATAATAATTAAAGGGATCAGTGTCGGCTCAGGACTCCCAAGATCAAGTTCTCAGCACAAAGGAGATTTATATGTGATGGGGGACGCGGGGGGGGGGGGGGGGGGGACGAGGCAGAATGTAGAGAATAACAGTCAACAGGAGACAATGGATGAAGAAGAAAGGGATGACAGGAACAGGAAAGGGAGAAACAGATATTTGTCCCAGGAGTTGGGGGTGGGCCAAGGACTGACTCTGAATAGAGAAGAGACAGATGTGGTCCTTAGGCAAATGGTGGCTTATGAAAGGAAACCCATGTTAGGGAGACATGTTTCATTTCATTTCAATTGGGCATGTTAATTAGCTGAGCCAAAGAGGGCTTTTGATTAATATTTTGATAGCTGGACCTTGGTGGTCAGCCACAGGAGGAAGATTTAGCCAAATAAGGGACTGTACCTTAGTGCCTAGCTTTGAGAATGCAGTCTAATGGTTTTTAGGCAGACAGAGGGAACGGGGAAGAAGGGCAAGGCCTGTGAGAGCTATGTTTGCCATGCTCAGGCTGACTAGTCTCCTCGATGATGATGATGATGATGATGATGATGATGATGATGATGAT
>JADRCD010207091.1:7092-35869 GCA_019843815.1 Montemys delectorum
TAAATAAATAAATAAATAAATAAATAAATAAATAAATAAATAAATAATGTCCATGTTGCCCATTATAACACCTGCTGCTCACAATGAAGGGCTGAGCCAAGAAAGGCTTGGCCTTCCATCCAAATATCCATCTACCCGGAGAGAATTCAAGCTGTCCAGCCACACACCAGCTGCTTGCCTAGTAGCTGCAGAAAGTCAATCCCGCTTTCCTGGTCCTTCTTCATGCTCGCTCTCCTGTTCTGCCACCTCTGACTTTCTCTAGAGTAGAAACTGCTAACACTGTCTCAGCACCCACTGTGAACCCATAAACCAATGTGGGGTTTGAGGCTCCTCCAGCAAACACTGGAGACTTCTTACTTTTCCTTTAGCCCCTCTCTTCTACTTCTAACATGACACCACAATGAATGTGTGTAGGATAGAAAGGAAAAGCAGCAGTTTCCCCCCAGGGCTTAGGGGAAATGAGCCTTATTTTTTTTTATTAGATATTTTCTTTATTGACATGCCATATTTTCCAGTTTCCC
Organism: Montemys delectorum; assembly: GCA_019843815.1. Classification (NCBI taxonomy): domain Eukaryota; kingdom Metazoa; phylum Chordata; class Mammalia; order Rodentia; family Muridae; genus Montemys; species Montemys delectorum. The sequence goes on from JADRCD010207091.1 coordinate 7,614, forward strand.
CTCCAAAAAAACAAAAAGCAAAACAAAAAACAACAAGAACAAACCCCTTTTCCCTCCCCCCTCACCCTGCTCACCACCCCACCCACTCTAGCTTACTGGCCCTGGCATTCCCCTACACTGGGGCACAGAACCTTCACAGGGCCAAGGGCCTCTCCTCCCATTGATGACCGATTTGGCCATCCTCTACTATACATATGCTGCTGGAGCAATCAGTCCCACCATGTGTAGTCCTTGGTTGGTGGTTGAGTCCCTGGGAGCTCTGAGGGTACTAGTTAGTTCATATTGTTGTTCGTCCTAAGGGGCTGCAAATCCTTCATCTCCTTTGGTCCTTTCCTAACTCCTTCATTTGAGGACCCTGTACTCAGTTCAATGGATGACTGTGAGCCTCTACTTCTGTATGAGTCAGGTACTGTCAGAGCCTCTCAGGAGACAGCTATATCAGGCTGGATTGTCCTTCCTTCAGTCTCTGTTCCATAGTTCATCTCTGTAACACCTTCCATGGGTATTTTGTTCCCTCTTTTAAGAAGGAATGAAGGGCCCACATTTTGGTCTTCCTCCTTCTTGAGTTTCTTGTGGTTTGTGGGTTGTTCTTCCTGTATTCCAAGCTTCTGGGCTAATAACCACTTATCAGAGAGTCCATATCATGTGTGTTCTTTTGTGATTGGGTTACCTCACTCAGGATGATATTTTTTGGTTCCATCCATTTTCCTAAGAATTTCATAAATTCATTGTTTTCAATAGCTGAGTAGTACTCCATTGTGTAGATGTACCACAATTTCTGTATCCATTCCTCTGTTGAGGGACATCTGGGTTGTTTCTAGTTTCTGGCAATTATAAATAATGCTGCTATGAACATGGTGGAGCATGTGTCCTTATTACATGTTGGAACATCCTCTGGGTATATGCCTAGGAGTGGTATAGCTGATAGAATTATGTCCAATTTCCGGAGGAACTGCCAAACTGATTTCCAGAGTGATTGTACCAGTTTACAATCCCACCAGCAGTGAAGGAGTGTTCCCCTTTTCCACAACCTCTCCAGCATCTGCTATCACCTGTGTTTTTGATATTAGCCATTCTTACTGGTGTGAGGTAAAATCCTAGGTTTGTTTTGATTTGCATTTCCCTGATGACTAAGGATTTTGAACATTTCTTTAGGTGCTTCTCAGCCATTTGGTATTTATCAGTTGAGAATTCATTGTTTATCTCTGTACCGCATTTTTAAATATGATTATTTGGTTCTCTGGAGACTGACTTCTTGAGTTCTTTGTATATATTAGATATTAGCCCTCTATCAGATATAGAATTGGTAAAGAGCTTTTCCCAATTTTTTGGTTGCCATTTTGTCCTATTGACAGAGTCTTTTGCCTTACAGAAGCTTTGCAACTTTATGAGGTCCCATTTGTCAATTCTTGATCTTAGAGCAGAAGCTATTGGTGTTCTTTTCAGGAAGTTTTCTCCTGTGCCTATTTGCTCAAGGCTCTTCCTCCACTTTCTTTTCTATTAGTTTCAATGTATCTGGTTTGATGTGGAGGTCCTTGATCCACTTGGACTTGAGCTTTGTACAAGGAGATAGGAATGGATTGATTTGCATTCTACTACATGCTAACAGCAGTTGAGTCAGTACCACTTGTTGAAAATGCTGTCTTTTTTTCGACTGGATTGTTTTAGCTCCTTTGTCAAAGATCAAGTTAGGTGTGTGAGTTCATTTCTGGGTCTTCAGTTCTATTCCATTGATCCACCTACCTGCCACTGTCCCAATACCATGCAGTTTTTATCACAATTGCTCTGTAGTACAGCTTAAGGTCCAGGATGGTGATTCCACCAGAGGTTCCTTTATTGTTGAAAATAGTTTTCCCTACCCTAGATTTTTTGTTATTCCAGATGAATTTGCAAATTGCTCTTTCTAAGTCTGAGAAGAATTAAGTTGGAATTTTGATGGGGATTGCATTGAATCTGTAGATTGCCTTCAGCAAGGTGGACATTTTATTATATTAATCCTGCCAATCCATGAGCATGAGAGATCTTTCCATCTTCTGAGATCTTCTTCAATTTCCTTCTTCAGAGACTTGAAGTTCTTGTCAAACAGATCTTTCACTTGCTTAATTAGAGTTACACCAAGGTATTTTATATTATTAGTAACTATTGAGAAGGGTGTTGTTTCCCTAATTTCTTTCTCTGCCTGTTTATCCTTTGTGTAGAGGAAGGCCTCTGATTTGCTTGAGTTAATCTTATATCCACCTACTTTGCTAAAGTCATTTATCAACTAGAGGTGTTCTCTGGTGGAATTTTTGGGGTCACTTAAGTATACTATCATATCATCAGCAAATAGTGATAATTTGACTTCTTCCTTTCCAATTCATATCCCTTTGACCTCCTTTTGCTGTCTAATTGCTCTGGCTAGGACTTCAAGTACAATATTGAATAGGTAGGGAGAGAGTGGGCAGCCTTGTCTAGTCCCTGATTTTAGTGGGATTGCTTCAAGTTTCTCTCCATTTAGTTTGATGTTGGCTACTGGTTTTCTGTATATTGCTTTTACTATGTTTAAGTATTGGCCTTGAATTCCTGATCTTTCCAAGACTTTTATCATGAAGGGACGTTGGATTTTGTCAAATGCTTTCTCAGCATCTAATGAGATGATCATATGGGTTTTTTTCCTTGAGTTTGTTTATATAGTGAGTTACGTTGATGGATTTCCATATATTGAACCATGCCTGCATCCCTGGGATGAAGCCTACTTGATCATGGTGGATGATTGTTTGGATGTGTGCTATGATTCAGCTTGCAAGAATTTTATTGAGTATTTTTGCATCGATATTCATAAGGGAAATTGGTCTGAAGTTTTCTTTCTTTGTTAGATCTTTGTGTGGTTTAGGTATAAGAGTAATTGTGAGTTCATAGAACAAATTGGGCAGAGTACCTTCTGTTTCTATTTTGTGGAATAATTTGAGGAGTATTGGTATTAGGTCTTCTTTGAAAGTTTGATAAAACTCTGCACTAAACCCATTTGGTCCTGGGCTTTTTTGGTTGGGAGACTATTAATGACTGTTGCTATTTCATTAGCAGATATGGGACTGTTTAAATCGTTGATCTGATCTTGATTTAACTTTGAAATGAGCCTTTTTTTAAAGGAAGATGATGGAATGGTGAGGTGAGATCCAACCTCACCCTCTACTTCTAGCCCATTTTTCTAACTCATGATAGAGACCTTGAGCCTATCAGGAAGCTCATTTTCTTTCTCAAGGACTGGATTCACAAAAATAGTTTCTGTCCTGTCTGGACTTGACTTATGATTTATTTTATTTTATATATTTGATAGATAAGCCTTAATATGCAAATGCCCTTTGGTTTTCTTGTTCACTGCTGAATGGACAATGATTCTTGCTTCTTTAATTTTCGGAGCCTTCCATTCAGGCAGGACCCATATTAGTCTAGCAAAACTACAAGCACATGGTACCCTTACTACTGATCTTCATTGTATAATCAATGACACCATAATGTGAATCTTTCCTAGTTTATCATGTTTACAAGCAATGGTGCCCTCTGACAGTTCTTACAACATCATATAGGATGTCCCTATGTCTTCATCCAGGGCCACTCAAGCTATAAGGTTGGAAATAGAGACCTAACTTGGATTGTCACACAACATAGCCCATGGAAAACTAAACTCTTCAGAGACAGCTTTCTTGCAATTTACCAAGAGATTTTGTGTATACTGGCAGAGGCTCTTTTGGTAGCCCTAAATCAAAATGGTAACCTCCTGCTTTCAGATCTTATGCCTCTGAGAAGCCTTCCTTGACCACCTTATAGAATCCAGCCTGCCTCCAAACTTAGGCTTCTGTTGCATTTTTTATCAGGCTACCATTTAATCTTTAGCAAAACCAAAACAGTGATTAAACTCACCACAGGACTTATTTTTAACTTTAGTTATTACTTGTCCCCACATTTAAACTCTTTTCTCTGTGACTTCCTAGTCTCTTCTTACTTTGAGTACTAGGATGAAGCAGAGGTATCATTAAAAACTTGGTTTATACAGTCCAGTAGCACCCAACTGACCAGGAAAGTTGCATGGCCAATCTGAAAGTCAAGGCAGAGAAAAATATAAGTTTGTGAACTGGTACTTATGACTCAAACACTGTACTAGAAAATGTCAATCATCTACCAGGTCACTAATGTTGATAAATATACTAAAATGTCTTCTGGACTCACTGAAACATAGATAGCAATTCCCAGATGTTTGTCTCTCTCTCTCTCTCACAAAGTTCTTATGTTGAGACCTAGCTTCCAGGTGATAGTATCAGGTATCAGGCCTTTCAGAAATGATTAGGCTGTGGGTCACTGTCTTCATGGATGGAGTATTCTTATACATGTATATAGGAATATTTTGTCTCTTCCTTTACGTGAGAAAGGCACGTCTTGAAGCATTAGTTCAGACCTTACCGGGTACAGACTACACAGGTGCCTTAACTTGAGAATCCCCAACTTTGTACATTGTGAGTAATTGTACACGGTGTATAAATAACTCAGTCTAAAGTGTTTTGTTATAGATCTCAAACCGACTGAGACAGTAGGACATTCCTCCCATGATCTAGGATGTACTTAATAACAAAATTGAGAACTACAAAGAGCATGTTGAAAACAGTTTGGGAAATCAAGAAAATAAGTTTCTGTCTATCATTCTAGAGCTCAGGAAATGCCACATACCACTGGTCCATAACTTTGATGTAGGTTTAGTACTGCCATCCCTGTCTAAGATCTATAGTGCTAAAGAGGATGGAAAGTTGATAGGGCAACCGGGGAGAAAAAAAGAGACATATTATGAACATGGTGGCTGGTAGGGGCTTTTTATTTTACTTAATATTAATTTTTGCTGACTAACTGGAATTGGATTTAAAAATCCAGTATTTTTTCTTTATTATTTGGGCTCATTGGTAGATTTATCCAATGGAAGATTCTTAAATGTTGTTGGTAATTTGCTTTAAAGCCAAAGAAAATGACTGGCATAGAAATGTTGGCTGATACCATGCTCCAAGTGCACTATGGGTATGTCTATATGCCATCTACAGTGTGCCCCCAATATTCTCTTATACCTTCAACAACTATCCAGTTATTTTGTTGATTGGTTTAGAGGCTCTCTAGTAGATCTATATAGTGGAGAATGCTACCTTTTTGCCTGGGAAATAAGATATGTTTCCCACCAAGTCAAGCTCATTCTGTTTAATAAAAATCAACCTTCTCTCTTCTCTCTATTCCCACTTATTGCTTAGCTCACTATGTAGCCTCCCAGGCCCCAGTTTTACCCTTCTCTAACCCATTTTGCTAATGGACAAAGTGATTTTGCTGAAGATCTATTCTAATCAAGATACCTGGGTATTTAACTCCTATGGTCATCTAAATGTGATAATTGAATTCTGTATTTGATCTTGATGACCTATTTGCAATAGACTACTAGTAGGCAACCTAACACATGACACTTGGTCATCCTATCTGGGCTTCATCTCTGAGGCTAATAATAATAATGACAAACAATTAAGATAAAGTTATTATAGATTATGAATCCTGATAAATCAAGCAGTGCCACATATAATTTAATAGGAGCTAAGTAAATGATAGTCCAATTATTAGGATAACTTGCATAATGGTTGGTTTTAACTGTCAACTTGACAACTTGTAGAATTACTTAAAAAGAGAGTCTGAATAAGGAATTATCTCTATTGTGTTGACCTGTAAGTGATGTCTTTAATGGGGTTCATTGCAGTAGGAAGATCCAGAATGAACATGGATGGTACCATTTCACAGGGTAGGCCCTAAGAGGATGGAAAAGAAAGGACAAGCATGCCTGCATCCTCTCATTGTCTTGACCGTATCTTGACTAGATGTTTCAAGTTCCTGTCACCTTGATGATGTACTGTAACTTAGAATCCTGTCTAAAGTTGCCACTCTCTCCCTAAGTTGCTTTTGGTCCAGTCATTTTATCAAAGCAGCAAAAATGAAACTATAATGGCTGGGAAGAATGACTAGGGGTTTCACGTGTAACAAACACTTGAAAGAGAAGAAAAAGAAAGCATAGGAAGTTGGACAGATAGGAAGGAGTAGGACAATCATTTAGTGACAGTCTATCTGGCATTGAGCTTCATTATGTGGCTAGAATCTTTTTATTGTTTATTCCATGTTTACCCTTGTATTGAACCATGAATGGTATATGGTAGGGGGGAAGCCTTGTACTTCCCTTTGGGATTTGAGGGGTGAATAAAAGTACTAGTTAGACAGGCTTCAATACTGAAATGAATTTTATTTGCTGTGCCAGGGGATCTGAGATGTCTCCAAGAGCTCAGTTATACCAGAACTATCTCTGACAGTGATCACTATGGGTACTTCGCTCTTCATGTACAGCAAGAAATGGGAAATTTTCATTTAAGCATCCAAGGTAAAGGCCTCCATATGCTCTGATGGCTCAGGAAAAGGACATAGATCTCAGACTGTACCAAAATAAATCAAGTTTAAGGTATTTCTGTGACCTCTAGTCAGTTACTGTAGTGGAGGACGTGGGATGTATTGCCACACTTCCATATGGACTCACCAGAGAAATTAAGGTTGATCTCATTGCCTGACTGAAAGGAAAACAGGAAAGAATTTTTATAGACCCTAGAAACACTATTATTTGTAAATGAAGGAAATGGGTGCATTCTGGCTAAGAATTCTGTCTGGAAGAGAAGAAAGCATCCTGGGGAAAGAGTTCATCCTCAAGAGAACAACCCAAGTGCACAAGACACTCAGCCCAAGGACTATGCCCAGGGGAAGATGAATTGTGGGACCTTAAATGAATATAACCTTTAGAGCATGTTTAAAGAATGATCTAACAACTATACAAAAAAATACCAAGAGGCTAAAAATGCCATTTAAAGTAACTCCAAAAAAGACAAAATTATAATGCAGATGCAGAACTTCCAATTCCAAATTACATAATCAATTATAACCATAATTGAAAAAACAAAACTTCATAGCAGCTAGAAAACTTGTAATAGGCCTCAAGGTAAATTTTTTGAAGCCATGTGCATACACATAGTTTAGCCATATGATATGTAATATGCATGTATGTCACTATTAAAACTATAATAAGCATCTTCTAATCAGTTGCACCCATGAAAACAGACACCTTGAGGCCTTGTTAATCTCTGTGTCACAAAGCTCATTTTTTTCATTTGAAACCTTAACTTTTACAGCAGATGAACTTCTTGTGTTTATTTTTAGGCACTGTGCTCTGGGCTGCCTGCATCATGTCAATGTTTGCTGTTCTAACTCTGCATCTAAAGGTTATTCAACACACTAAGATATGAAAAAGCACTCACACTTTTACCTCAAAGAAATTGTGCTTGGATTCTGCTGTATGTTCTGATGGTGTTAAATGTCAAAAAAATAACTGGAAATATAAAGTACTGGGAGGTGTGCTACAACTCTGCCCTAGATTGTCTGTGTTGTTGAAGGATATGAAGACGTCACTTCTCTTGAGCTCAGAGCTGGCATTCTGGTATCAGTCTGTCAGATTTCTGGGAGGAATACAGATTGGGAGATAAAAAGATAAGTCAGTGATTATTTCTCTCTGCCTGTAATGTATGCATCCAGAGCCATAAGGAACAGAATCCTAAGAGGTGCCTGAAGGATTCAGAGGGCACAGGAGTGGTGGAAGGGACTTTGATTCCTTGGCATTTAATTCTCATGTCAACCTTAAATGTGTCAATATTATCTCAACTCTGTGAACAACAAAATCAGGTCTTGGACAAGTTAAATTATGGGGCCCAGAGCTCTTTCTAACCCTGCTCTCCAATTAATAGCAGAACTAAAGCCCATGGTTACTTCTGAGTGGAGTTTAGATTCTGACTCAAAAGCCAGCAATGATGTCTCCAAGTGGCTCCCTGGTGGAAGAAGTCACCTATTTGCTTCTGAATCTGTCCATTGTTTTAAAGCATAGGCAGGATCTTGTCATAACTGCTACTTCAATCATAAGTGAAATTGCTCATGAGTACAGAGAGAGGCCAAGACACTCCCTAATTTTAAAGCAGTGGAGTTAGCCAAGAAAACAGTGTAGGTCAGTCAAGGAATGCTTCCAGGTAGAGCCAGGCAGCTCCATCAAAGCTTTGCACATGCACACGCACATGCTCACATACACAACTCGAGGTGGAGGGGAGAGGGGAGTGGTACTCACAGCCAAGGCATACTAACTATATCAACTCAGGAAAAGAGGTAAATTTTAAAATGGTTTTGAAAAATCCTCCTTTGTTAAGAAATGAAATTGATTTGCCTTTTGTTTCTACTCAAAGAGCAGGAGATGCTGTATTTCAGTGTCTCCAGACACAAAAGAATAAAGTGCTATTTATTTTTAATGATATCAGTAAGTGTTATTAGTATATCATAACTAAAATAGTTATATTAAAATTACCTCATATTTTAACCACATGATATGATCATTGTCATTAACAAACAAGAGCACATCATATGTCTGGAGAGCCAACTTACAACACTAACGGCCAGACATCGCACTGCACAAGCACACACAGTCCCAAAGCTAAAAGACATCACACCCGTGGTGTTCTACAATCTATGGCCATGCTTACATCCATTCAGTGTCTGTTCTTTGTAATGACAATGGAATGTGCTTACAGACCTTTATTGAGTGTCATTTACAGGTGTCTCCAGGATTCACAGGCTCCAGTTATCACAAGGAGTAGATGTCTTGCAAAACTAACACACATTACTTGATTCTTCACAGAGAAAACTGCCAACTTCTGACCTAGGTTGTGTGACAATGTTTTATACTTTGTTCTGTATATTAACATCCATGCCTCTCAGGAATTCAATTAAAATATCATAGTACATTACAGGCAATAACCATCCCACATCCACTACTCTGTGACTGTTTATGTAATCATTTGAAGGAATATTCTGTCTTCCTTTACTCATATCCACTGGCAGCAGGACTTATCAGACCCTTGCCATATACCTACCATACTTTATAAATGGTAGTCTTTCTGTTTGGGTCAATCAAAACCTCCTGGTAAGAAATTCCAAGTGATGGAACTGGAGAAATGTCTCAGCAACTAAGCTCTATATTCCTAGCACTCACATGACACTGCATAGCCATCTGTAATTCCAGTTCTAGGGGATTTGATGCCTTCTTCTGACATTCATGAGCTCCTGTATGCACATAGTATATATAAATCCATGCAGATTTATAAAGATACATATTAAAAATAACTCTTGACTAGATGAAAACTCTCTAATACTCGTCAGAAAATTAGTTTTACCCAACAAAATAATAAATATATCCTCACTCACTACTCAAGTGATTAAAAATAAAGTGCAGAGCATGACATGACACCAGACAGTGTTTACCAATATACCCAACCAGTACCATGGCATTCCAACAGCACTCTGCTACCTAGTGACATTACCAAATAATTTTAATTCTTCTTTCATGAAGACTCCAATTATAAACCAATTCCCTTTAGATTTAGTACACTTTGATAGCTATTCTCTTATACCAAAAAAAAAAAAAAAAAAAAATAATAATAATAATAATAATAATAATAATAGGCTGTGAGTACAGTTTCAATGCTAATAAGAGGCAGTTAAAGAGCCCGGAAAAGTTCTTTCTGACTCTGTTTTCATTGCCATTATAAACAGTGCATAGTAGCCCTTCAATTGCAGCTTTAATGTATATCAAAAACATAAGTTCTGTGAAAATTTATCTCAACTTAATTGTAATTTCATTTCTAGGATATTGCCCCTTTAATAAGTAAAAATTCTACATGCCTATTTCATTGTTCTCAAGTTAGGCACTACAAGGATGAATAGCAGGAGAGAGGGTTGCCAATGAAATCAATGCTATCACTGTCAATAAGTAATGAGACTTGCTCAGCCACCAAGCTTGAATTGAGCCTCTTCCCTGTCCCCTGAAAGCTTTACAAATAAAACAATATTGATGACTGAAAAATAAATAAAATTGTGGATTCCAGCCTGCTGTGGAGCAACAAAACAAGAGGACACATTCAAGAAGTCCCCAAGTCATATGAGAAAGCTTTTGTTTAAATGTCTTACTGGTACACACATACATTCACAAAACACATCTGCAATATATATGTAGCTCTCTGCATTTCATCATTGTAACAAGCCAATGAACATCATTCTGATCAAGTAACTGAACATTTTCAGCATCCCAGAATTCATCACCACCACTGCTGAAGAATATTCACCACTACAGTCTCATTAGTACGGACTCACTTTGCTGCTTGCATTTCAACTAAACAGAGTCAAACACTTTTGTGGCTATCCACTATCCACTGAAAATTCTGGTTTCTAGATTTAGTTATATTGCTCTCTCACACCCACCCCCTCCGTGTGTGTGTGTGTGTGTGTGTGTGTGTGTGTGTGTGTGTGTGTTCGTGGTTTTTTCATTTGATAAGCTGTCTCAGTGATTTTATATATTAACTCAAAGGAGGAGTGAGTATGCTCATAGGTTCGGTACAAGACTATAGAGGGACCATTTAATCATAGATGGTAAAGGAGCTCATATCTGGAAGGAAAGGCCTCATATCTTCTAGAAGAGTTGTGGACACTTAACGGTTGTTGAGAGAGAGGGAGTCATATTCCTCAGTATGGTCCCTTTATTTAAAAATATAATGTCTCCTAATCTTCACTTATACAAGCAATGAAACCTAAATAAATACAGTAAGCAACAAATAAAAGACGTGGAGTTAGAAGGAACATTTGTTGGAAAGAAAGGAGTTTGGTAGAAGGGAAAAAAGGACAAGAGAAGATAATTAGAGGATGTGATCAATGTAAATTATCTGTATTCATGTAATTGCTAAAAAAAAAAAAAAAAAGAATTTTAGGATGCCATACTAGTTTTTGACAATTTGACACAAGCTAGAGTCAGCTGGGAAGAGGAAAACTCAATTGAGAAAATACCTATATCAGATTAGCCTATAGGCAAGTCTGTGAGCATGTTCTTGATTAATGATTGATGTAGAAGGTTCTGGTACACTATACACCTCAGCACATGGTCCTGGATGAAATAAGGAAGCAAACTGGGCAAACCATGTAGAGCAAGCCATCCCCCTGTGGTCTCTGCTTAAGCTCTGCATCTGACTTCCTGCTGTGAGCTCCCATCTAAGCTTCCCTTGCAGATGGGTGTTACCCACCAGCCAGAGACAACCTTTCCTCGCCAAGCTACTGTTGGTAAGATTTCATCCCAGCAACAGAGGCACAACAAGGTGCAACACGAGTAAAATGTTCTAAAGTTGTTTCTTCAAATAACCATTTTTAACAACTTTATTTAACTGTAGTTAGACAAAAGAGCACAGTAGAATGCCACACTTATGATTTTAAGGTATCTGATTGTAATAATTAGTTTTGAAAGACTCTATTCTCTGTGTGAAATGTTCGTGACAGACTTGGGGGTTAGTAGGAATAGAAGAAAAGGAAAGCAACTCGGAATTGTTACATGGACAACAGTTGGACCAACTCTGACTTTTAATGTGATAAAGTAAACAGCCTTTCAGTTGTGTGTGTGATTGACACAGCCAGGCAAGATGCACTTCAGGACACTATGTTTGATGAAGAGTGTTATGGAAGCTTACATATTGTACGATTCAATTCCTGTAATATTCTCAACATGACACTATCACAGAGATGAAGAAGAAATTAATGGATGTCAAGAGACAGGGAAGGATGAGGAGCAGGAACTGGTGGGCTGGGATGGGTACTAGTTCAATAGATGTGTCTGCAGGTTATCTGAAGTTCAAATGGAGCTCAGTAAGCCATACTCTGATCTGTGTATAGCTTGGTGTAAACCTCTCTGAACACGAGTCTGGGTTTCCCAGATGGTCTGACTACTTCCCAGGTCATCCAGTGCTTGACACTCACTCATGAATCGCAACATTTTCAATCTTTTCTTGTTTACAATACCATTTATTGGAAATTGAAATCAGGCTTTCCCCTAGGGGCCACCCTTCCTGATGTTACTTACCTGACCCCTGAAAACCACCAAGTTGGGTGTTAAGTAGATATATCCTCAGTCTTGTCATGTTGCCCACTCCGGTTCCCCTAGACATCAGGATACACAAGGCATTCTTCATTCTTCTCTTACACATCTAAGGCTATTCTTGTCTAATGCTTTAAAACATTTCTTTATCTACATGGTCTTTTTCTACAAAGCTCCTTCTGTCATTCTTAGTGATTTCAAAATCTATGCAGATAAGAATTTCAAAATTCTGGATTTTCATTTCTCCAAACTCTTCACACTACTTCTGACATTCTTTCTACCCTTGGCCTTTTTTTGCTCCTTCAAACAGAACCTCCACTTGGATTTAAATCTCCTCTCTCCACTCCCTGAAGTCTCTATTTCCAGCTGACACATTATCATATCTGGGCTCAGCACTGGCATCCAAACCCCATCTTTTTAGCTTCTGAACTGCCTTTGCTCCTCACATCTTCATGCCACCTCTTTCTGGAAGTTGTGCGACCACATTTTATAGTCTCTTCTTCGCACATGCCCTGTCAGCTCTGCCCCTTGGGTCTACTCACTTAAAAAATGCAACTCTGGCTACAGCCAACCCTCCTAGTAACCTCACCTGCACCAGTGAAACTAAATGAGGCTGGAAATAAACACAGGACTGCTGACTGACCTCACTTTAAATTCCAGCTCACTCTCCACAGGAGAGCCCTTTATGTGGCCAGGAAATCACCCCACAGCTCCCCAGTCCACTCACTGTTCCGCTTTCCGAGGTGACTACTTGTACCTTTTCCCCTCCCCTGAAATATTTAAGTTCCATCTTTATCTCTAACATTTTGCCGAGTAGAGACAATCAGATGAGAAGGTCTGGAAGTCACCACATTTCTCTCTCTCATTCTTTCTCATTCTCTCTCTCTCTCTCTCTCTCTCTCTCTCTCTCTCTCTCTCTCTCTCTCTCTCTCTCTCTCTCTCTCTCTCCTCCACCTGCATCGGGTTACAAGCCTTTACCTTTCTTCTTACTGAGTAGAAGTTATTTCTTACCTGCACTTAGAAATTTTTTAAAGTTTCTAGACTTTTTTTTTGTCTGCTCTAACAATAATTCTTACCTCGGAATCTTCCTCATCAGTGTACAAATATCTAAAGAGAAAGACCTTTAAGCCAACACTCCTAAGCAAGGAAATTCTGTAATTTCCCCCTTTTCTTTCATGGCCTAATCTCAGACATTTTCTCCTTTCTAAATACCACTTCTTTTTTTAAAAAAAACTTTTATTGGATTATGATGAGAAAAGTTACATGATTTCATTTTATCTGAATTTGTTAACATTTAAAAACATATTTCAAGTAAATAGAATTAAATCACATTCTTGTTTCCCTTTTGTATCCCCACTCCTCCCAGAGACCCCCTTCAATACCTACAGTATCTTTTTTGTCATATTCCTTAAAATTTATAAAATATTATAACAATACAAGTAAATATTATAAAAGTTGACTGATATAAAACAACAATCAATTAACAGTCTTATGTAGATGCTCATCTACAGCAATACTGAAAATACATTTTTCTCAATATAAATTTTAAACAACTCCAAACATATTAACTGTATACTTCAAAATAATACATCAATACTGGTATTTTCCTAAAGGAACATAAATATATAAAGTCTTTTTGTTTGTTTTGTATTTAGTAGAATTTAAAATCTTGGCTCTTACTGTGATACAAGCCCAAAATAAGAACAATTTTTAGACATTGGATTTCATTGTAATAAGGCTATGCTTCAATGGCCCTCACATCACCAAAGGATTTTACCTCCATCGTAGCTAAACTGAGAGTTGATAGTTCTGCTGCACCAAGAAATGAATTGTAGGCTCGATATACAGACTTCCTGCTATGGTCAAAGCTATTTGACTTGAGTGAGTGACTTTTTTCTCAGGCCACAGAGAACAGGTTACATTCATTTAAGAAATGGTGTGTGTATTAAGATGGTCTATCCATAAAGTCATTCACCAACTGTTTCAATAAACAATGGTTCTGCTTGGAGGGTGGCAGGGACATTGGGTGAGGGTAAGAATTTGGTTCATTAGCTGTGATAATTTGGAAAAGCATTCATCTCAAAGAAAGAGTAACTTATAAAGTCCTCTTCTTCAAACTTGATACAAGAGTTACAAACATCAGGCAAAGCATTCAGTCCCACTCTTTGTTGTTCTCTTACAAGCCTCTTCTCAATTTAATTGTCTCTTTTTCTTTTGGGTATATAAACACTTTTGAAATATGTAAGCTGTTCTGAAAACCATAGTATAGTGTAAAGACATGAAATAAACAATACTACTAATAGAGAGGCTGAGATAGGAGAAGCAAGATTTCAAGACCCTTATGTTGTACACAGCAAGACACTGTCACAAACAAGCTGAAAGTGTATATAGATTGTACAGTGTTGGACCTATTTCTCCAATTACCAAATTAGAGAGGCCATTGGATGACAATCAACAAATATCTAATTCCTCATATTATTGGATTTCAATCAATTAGGATATGTTGGTAATATTAATTTTCATAGTAATAATAAAAAGTAATTGTCACTTTCTGTTGTTTTTGTTGTAAGAGGTGGAATTAGGTTTGTGTGGATTTGTTGAAAGATTACCTTCCTGCTTCTTCTGGGGTATAGTTTTGCTCCTTATGTTGATGTTTTCCATCTATTATCCTTTGTAGGACTGGATTTGTGGAAAGATATTGTGTAAATTTTGTTTTGTCATGGAATATCTTGTTTTCTCCATCTATAGTAATTGAGAGTTTTGCTGGATATAGTAGCCTGGGCTGGCATTTGTGTTTTTGTAGGGTCTGTATGACATCTGCCCAGGATCTTCTAGCTTTCACAGTCTCTGGTGAGAAGTTTGGTGTAATTCTGATAGGCCTGCCTTTATATGTTACTTGACCTTTTTTCCTTACTGCTTTTAAAATTCTTTCTTTGTTTTGTGCATTTGGTGCTTCGACTATTATGTGGCAGAAGGAATTTCTTTTCTGGGCCAGTCTATTTGGAGTTCTATAGGCTTCTTGTATGTTCGTGGGCATCTCTTTCTTTAGGTTAAGGAAGTTTCTTCTATAATATTGTTGAAGATATTTACTGGCCCTTTAAGTTGGAGATCTTCACTCTCTTCTATACCTATTATCCTTAGGTTTGGTCTTCTCATTGTGTCCTGGATTTCCTGGATGTTTTGGGTTAGGGTCTTTTTGCATTTTTGCATTTTCTTTGACTGTTCTGTCAATGTTGTCTATGTTATCTTCTGCCCCTGAGATTCTCTCTTCTATCTCTTGTATTCTGTTGGTGATGCTTGCATCTATGTTTCCTGACTTCTTTCTTAAGATTTCTAACTCCAGAGTTATCTCTTTTTGTGTTTTCTTTATTGTTTCTACTTCCATTTTTAGGTCCTGGATGGTTTTACTCAGTTCCTTCACCTGTTTGTGTTTTCCTGCAATTCCTTAAGGGATTTTTGAGTTTGCTCTTTAAGTGCTTCTACTTGTTTACTTGTGATCTCCTGTAATTCTTTATGGGATTTTTTGTTTCCTCTTTAAGGGCTTGTACCTCTTTACCTGTGTTCTCCTGTATTTCTTTAAGGGAATTATTCATGTCCTTCTTAAGTTCCTCTATCAGCATTTGAGATATGATTTTAGATCCAAATCTTGCTTTTTCGGTGTTTTGGGATATCCAGGACTTGCTGCGGTGGGAGTACTAGGTTCTGATGAAGCCAAGCAGTCTTGGTTTCTGTTGGTAGGATTCTTGTGTTTGCCTTTTGCCATCTCTTCATCTCTGATGTTCGATGTTCTTGGTGTCTATGACTAGAGCTTGTCCTGTCCCTGCCGCCCTGCAACTCCCCTGCGACTCCTGAGGCCTGTGCCTCCGGGCTGGTCCTACCTTAGATAGTCACTGGAGAGAAAATCTAAATACCACTTCTTATCATGGGTTCTTTGAACTTTCCCTAGTCAGATTTTGTTCCAGTACCTGACACAAAGTTCTTATCAAATGTACAAATGACATCCATGTACCAAATCCAATGCTCATGTCTCTTCCCTTGCCTACCTGATCAACTAGCCTTTGTACATCTGTCCTTGCTATGCAGTCAACACTGACTGACCTCATACTTGAGACTTTCCTGCCACAGCCTTCCAGTGCTGGGAGTTTAGGTATTTGTCACCCTACCCAGCTCTCTCTTCAAACATATTTCACTTATCTTCTCCCTGCTTTTCCTTGTCTCACTAATCATATGCTTTATGTCTCCTTTAATAGATTTTCCTTATGCTTTAACTTCCCTTTCTCCAACCTTGGACAGCTGTAGTTTGGTCCTGGCACTCGCTTGTTTCCCTAAGGTTTCATTTGGAGAGTCTGACAACAATTTCTAGGCCATTCAAACCATGCTACCTGTAACTAGATTCATGATACCTACAGGACTTTGCAGCACTTCACTTGACTATCTTGTCTTCTAGGTGGAGAATGGAGCCTTGGGCAGACCACCGCCCACTTACAAAAGCCTACCACTCTTCTGCAGTGAATAGCAATCAGCTCAGAACTCACAACTGCTCAGTGCAGAGAGTAAACATCTGTGAAGTGCTCGGCTACAAACTGGACACCTATATCACACTTCTCCAGAAAGGCTCGGGACCATTTCCAAAGAGAAATAAGAAAGGTCATAAGAGCCAGAGGTTGGGGAAAACTAGATCATAACAGTGTCTTCTGGACATGACAAGACCATTGTACTCATGAGCTCACAAAAGCTGTGGTCTCCTAAGCAAGATCTGCACAAGATCAAGCCAGGAAGCATCCCAAGATAGGGGTAGGGCAGGGGTATTAGTCCCCAGCCCCTGCTGTGGAGCTATTAACAGGTGATAGTTACTGGGAGTCAAGAGTCAGTTTTCTTCAAGGCTATAGGCTCTGGTCAGTCAATCACTTTCCAGTGGGTGCCCCCAGATCTGTGTGACTACAGGCTGCATGAACTGGATTCTGAGGCTTATAACAAAACAACAAAAACCAGAAGAATGAAGTTAGGGAGAGGGGAGTTTTATGCATGTACATAATATATTTTAATCAGAGGTAGGGCTGATTAAAATATATTATGTACATGCATAAAACTTTGAAAAAACTAATCAAGATACTATATTTAAATTTAAAATTAGTTCTGCCCCTCCCAGCTATCTCTATCCATGTGTTTGCTAAGGTGCCACATCCTGTCCATGGACTTGGCTCTTCTCCTTCTTTCTACCACGCATGTACTCATGTACACGATGTTCTAATAGCTACAGCCTTAGTGCTTTCATTACTACTAATCTAGTCCAGTTTTCTCTCACCTTGGTCATCTCCCAACTTCCTTACATCTCTGTGTTTGTCTAATGTGTTCTCTCCTCAGTCCAGCAACCAGAATGGCACAGAATGAATCTAAGCTGTCCACCTTTTCCTCTAAAGCCTTTGACGGAAGCCTTTACTACTTAGGACTGAGCAACATTTACCACATAGCACATTTAACTTATGGAGATCCTCCTCTGTCTCTGTCTCTCTCATTCCCTGCCTTTTTGCCCCCGTCTCTCTCTTTTTCTCTCCCTCTCTTTCACTTTTCCTACTCTCTGCTCTATGGTCTTCATTCACTTCATAGCTGATAATGGTACCACTTTGGTTTCTAATTCTAACTGTCACCATTTGGTGAGAACCTTTTCTGCTTTGTAAGCCATTTATTATGCAATGCCTTCTTTGTAAACTCAAATACTCACAACAAAAAGCTTTTTCAAATTCTTTTGATTTATAATTACCAAGTACAGTTAATGAGATAATACAAACAAATTGTAGATAATTCTTTCCTCTTACAAATATCTTGTGGAATCACCTTACTTGGTATTATACTTTTCTTTCTTCATGTCTCCTGGTGGCTGGTTAACTAGAGGAAACAATATCCTTTGCGGTAACCCTGCAGATTATTTTCAAACACAGGCTTTTAAAAACAATTTTAATCTAATCAAAATGTAGTGATAGCCTGGAATTAAAATATGCAAGGAGAGGATTTCCTAATGGTTTATTTCAGTGGGATGTGAAGTTAGAATTGTTAAGGAATGCAGAATGCTAATTAAGCAGAGTTTGAAAGCTGGAGGTGAGATGAAATAACCTGATGTGAACTCGGCATCAACTTTCCTCATTAAAAGTTCACGTAAGCCAATGACCAGATGTCACAGGGCTGTAGGTCATGACCATGAGGACTCCTAAGGGGTTGTTCCCTTTAGTCATTCCATCAACCAGCAGGGGGAGACACAGAATGCTTCTTGCTACTCCAGAAACAACTCTCTGAACATGGGGACTTCATCAGGCTTCTTTGTCCCTAACAGGTAGAACGAGTTGGTCCAGGCTGACTAAGCACTGCCCTCTAAATGCTTTTGGTTTCCTGGTTAGAGTTGAGTTTGCATTCAAGTGACTCCTTCAAAGGAGAAACTTGAGTGTGTTTGATGGTTTACCTCTACTACATTATAACATATATGTGTTCATACATATTTATGTATCATATACACATAAATAAACTTAAATGTTGTAAAAACATTTGTGGCTATGATTGGAATTCAAACAATTAAAAATTTGATTTTTTTCTATCTACTAATCTTCACATGTAATTAATTGTAGCTCAAGCGTCAACTCTGTGGGAGACAACAAACAATTCTTTATCGACCCGGGAAAAGAGTGTATTAACTATTTTAAATGTCTACAGTAATAAGGCGGCTAGAGGATCTAGACTCTGTGTTTGATCCCTCAAGAACCAGGTAACTTTGCTTTCATTTACTCAGCCATTCAATTCTGTACCTGCCCAAGATCTCTACCCCATGCCAGCCTCTAAACTAAGTAATAGAAACAAAGGAAGATCGTGATATCTTGTATGTTGGCAAATGAGTTTTTAACATGTAGTCATGAGGTAGTCTTCTCCACAAAGCACAACAAATATGAGTGAGGTGATAATGTCCCTCAGATGGAGAAATAATTAACTTTGTCTGAAGTAGACTTTTAGAGAGGGATAATGCCCAAGTGTGGCTTTAAGGACTAATCAAAAAGACTGAGAGACAAGATTGTAGAACAGAGCATGAGAACAATATAACTAAATGAGCCTCCTTCGTTTGAATTTCAAAAAGGAATCGCATACGAGAGAGGCAAAGGGTGGGTGGATTGGGTAGAGTAGAGAATAGCAGCCCAAGAATGGAATAGACTCAGAGTAAATCAAGAAAACTTGGCTCTAGTCAAGCAAGCAGCTGTTCAAAGTCAGATAGTTTTTCAGAGTCCTTACTGGACACACCTGCTAAGAGACGCATCCAAAAGAAAACTGAAGGACCATGGGAATAAGTCTAAACACGGAACATCACAATGGGCATACTATATTGCTTCTTCCTTCAGAAAGGTTACTTCCAACATACTCACAGAAGAGGATGAACTATGAATTACTAGGTGACATGGGTTTTCAAAAAGTAAATGGTACACTTACACACAATTTCAACTTTAAATTTATTTTCCTACTCAATAATAATTTTTCCTTCCCCAGGCTTTAATTTTAAATATTAAATATTGCACCATGGAAAGCCCTTTAAAAAAGTTTCTTGACAAGCAAGCTCTGAGACGTTCACATAGCTACAAAGCAAATAACTCCTAACAAATCTCTGATTTCCTTTCCTCATTTGATTTCCTTAGGTAATGATTTTATTTAATATTATAAACATTTCAGTAATTCTTTCAGAATTTCATACAATATATTTTGATCATATCCATGATGTACTCTTCCATCAACTAATTTCAAATTCACCCCTACATCACTATCTTATACCCTTAGCTGTATATGCATGTGTGTGCATGTGTGTGTGCGTGTGTGAGTGTGTGTGTGCATGTGTGTGTGTGCTTTGCCATGTGTGTGTGTGCTTAAATAGCTCTTCAAGTCCAACTTGTATCACTCTTATACTCCTAGTTGTGGAGTCATTCACTGGAGCATGGTTGACCTGCTAGGACTTTCATCCTTAAAGAAAACTGACTCTCCCTCCCCAACACACAGTCGACTGTCCATAGCTCTTTGGTTATGGATAGGCTATACTAGGAGACTGATAGGATTGATCTTACATAGGTCTTGTGCAGGCAATCACACTTGCAGTGACTTCATAACTGCGATGGTCTTTTCATATTAAGAATACACTGTTTGGTTTTGGTAGTCTCTGAACTCCTCCCACAATCTTTTCTTCTCCTCTTGTGATGGGTCTTAAGCTTTGAGGGGAGGAAGCTGATATACATGTGCATTTCTGGCTGAGCTCTCCACAGACATTTGTCTCTGTACTTTGACTAGTTGTGAGTTTCTGCACCAAACATTGTCCATGATACACAGAGACTTCTCTGATGAGGTCTCACATAATCTACGGATATAGAAATATGAATTTCTTAGGCAATTCATACTAACATAAGTGATATTTATTCATAAGTGATACTATGTCCACTTTACAGAATAATAGCAGTAGGCTTTCTCTACAACCTGCTTCCTCCCCAACCGTGGGTTCTTGGTTTATAATATCAAGAAGTTATTTCCTCCCACAGAGCAGGTTTTAAATCAAATTAAAAGTGGTTGGTTCTACCATAACACTTATGCCATTATTGCACTCATGGACATATCTTACCACACTGATCATTATTACAGTTCACAGAGTTCATAGCTGGGTGAGACCGTTGGTTGCTTTTTCTCCCTAGTAGCCTGAATAATACCTTCTAGTAGTATGAGAGCTAGCCAGTAGAGAGGAAGCTTGCCAGTCAGTACCCACGTGATTTATTCATGTCCCGTGACCAATCTGTGTTGTGTTTTCAATCATTTAATCTTTTAATTTTATAAGACATTGGATAGGGATAACAGTTTTGGAAACTAAATTCCTAGTGGCATTATATAAAATGAATGTGGGCTGTTGCTTTTTAATAAGTGATTTGCAAAAAAATGAAGATTGGATCTGCCAAAAATCTCCACCCAAATCTCATTTACAGCACTTTCCAAAAGGAAAATAAAAGCCCTAAATGTTTGTACAAAACCTAATTATGAGTTTGCAAGTATTTCAGGCAGCTGAAGATGCACAGCCTTGACAGGGGAGAATCGGAATAAGAAGCAGACACACTACTTCCAGGAAGTAAAACAAGGACAGGAACTTCAAGGACCAGAGTCAGTAGAAAGGATACTCATGGTGCTTCTCATGGTCTGGGGTTTGCCAAGGGAAAAAGGAGAGGAAGGATGATTAGGGAGTGAAGAAGAGAAAGAGACAAGAGAACAAAGGCTAAGAAATAAAAAGAAAGGTTCCTTAGAGCAGAAGTTGAGGGCAATCCTGAGGTGATGGGGAAATGGAGGCAAAGAGTTTGGATGACCAAAAGGAGACCAAAGAAACTGGAGCCCTGGGTGCCCTCACACCCAGATAAAGTAAGGATGCAGCCACTCAGTTCCTTCTCTTTGCTGGGTTCTGTTTTTTTCTCTTTGCCACCGAATTTTCAACACTTAGTAGCAGGACTAAGATAGTAGTGTCTCTCTTGGCCTTGGAGTGCTCCTAACCCCAACTCTCTCTGTGATTCCTACCTGGTTTGAAGAGATGTAACAGTTGCAAAGTGAATCAGCTTTTGGAATGCCCACTGTCCTGAACTCCAGGTCAGACACTCGGGGAAACACTACTAGTTCACATAGTCAAAAGTTACAAGCTTCCCTGGCTCAGAGTAAAGACCATTGAGTTAGCTCTTCTATCCTTACTTTCACTAGCTCACCATGGCTAATTCTGTATGTGGAAGACATGACAGGAAGCAGCCCATATTTTCAGACAGACTAGAACTACTATTGAAACGCAATATTGTCCACCCTGAGCTACATGACCATCAGGGAAGAATTATGAGATGAAAAGACAGGACCCTAGCTATTCCTCTGCATTTAATAAATACTTGCAGAGTGTCCAGCATTTTGACATTGTGACAACACATTGTCATTTGCAAAGTTTATGCTCAAAAAGCATACAACCAAGTTACAAAAGTAATTCACAGAGAGTGTTATACTATGGTAAGTCAACAGCTTTGTGTTCAGCCACATTCACAGCTGTCCTGGCACCCCACAGGCAGGCAGGATCTGGGTTGGATCTGCCTGCAAGGACCTTTGTTCGGTTCCGCCATACTTTCTTCCTCCTTCTGAAAGCTATTGTCTCATTTCCAATTTGTTCTATTTCCCCTCCACAACAGGTTGAGCCCACTGTCCTGATAAACTATGACCAGTCACTGTTGGAAGGAAGGGCACCAGCCAAATCTGTCCAGTTAGATGCACATTTGTTGATCTGCTCACCCTATTAAGTGAATCCTGACACAACTGATCCAGAGTTATAGTCAGAGACAAATTGAATCACTCATCAAATCTGCCTCACACTCCTTCCCTACAGTTCTCAGACTTGAAAAGTAGAGTCGGGAGAGATAAAACAAGAGGAATGTGGTAAGGACGACCATTAAATTTTAAGTCTTTCTAAGAGATTCTGTAAGTTGAGGGCTGGAAAACTTATCTTTGTAAAATGTTAAATGGTAAACAAGTTCATATTTATAGGACATATATCTTTTTTGGAATTACTCCTTTCTGGCTCTAGATCACCAACCAGCCATAGGTGATGAGTGAATAGATGAATGAAGGTCGCTATTTCTTTTTTAAAAATCAACAAATATTAAAAACACATAAATACATATATCTGTATATGTATATATGTATATACATATATTATTATTACAAGCCTGCTTTCCCACCAAGTGTGTAGTTTACTGACATTGACTAAAATATAAGGTATTGGTACAATAAATTATTCAACTTGAGATGTAACCAACGTGTACTTGGAAACTATGCACCCTAGCATCTACAGAGAGACTTTCTACAGCTCGTGTACAAAGCACGGTTCTGGATAAAGGGAAACTAACCCACAAGTGAGTTCTCACTGAGAACAAGATTTGTAAGTCAGATCAACTGACAGAATACTTTTCCTCACCAGATAATCGGAACCACAACATTAACTCTAGCTCCAAACTCAGCCTTCCTAACTCCCATCAACACCTGAAGTTGCATTAAGATCATGTGTCACTAATCCAACCACTGTAAAGAAATGACTATGCTTTTCACACAACTCTTATGTGCACATAGCTCTTTGACATCCTGAAGATGGTGTGTCCATCCATCCCTTTGCAGTAGGAGTGATAACAATAACATAATAAAGCAATCCCTCCTATTTCCTCTTGAAATCTTATTTAGAAGCCAGTTCCTGAATACACACTCACTAATTTTAACCTTAGTTAGCATGATCATTTTGATCTTTTCTGTTGTCAAGATACCAGAAGTGTTTAGAACACTCTCCCAAGATCCCACTGGCCAAATTTCATTTAACATTAAGCCTATTGGAACCTAGAGACAAAGCACAGTCAACTCCTATTGTTCTGTTTCGCGCTGGTTAAAAAAAAAATGAATGAATGGCAAAACAGATTGTTTTTGAAACTGATAACACAATTTGTTCTCCTGCTTCATATGTTAGATTTCTGCCTGCAGCAAATATTTACAGCAGAATTTTAACCCTCCGAAAATCAGCTCGGTTACGTCAGGGCTGTGACTGTTCTTCAAACAGTCCTCTTAACAATGTGGCTTTAAAACTAGAGTGACTTCCAGCAACGTCCTGTGTGCATGAGCCATGTTTAGTTACAAGGAAACATAAAGATAGAAAATACAGTTTTAAAACCTCATTGTCAATTATTTAGCACTCCTATCAACCATTAGATGGTCAAAAATGTCTTTAATTGATTCCATTGCTACCTATGCTACTTATTATTTATTACTATAACAAACTTCTCCATGGGAACAGCTAATTGTATGTCCCTGGTGGCCACTTCTACTTGAATAAGCCCTCCACAGTGCAGTCTAAGATATGCTGAAAGGTCTTCGGCTTTGGGGACTTGATTAAAACTGTATTACCTGAGTGCATCAGCCACCATTGCCAAATCAAACACTGAGATAAAAACTGTCTGTGTTACTACTCCACACAAGTGGAAGGAGCTTTGTGTGCATACATTTGTATGTATGTGCATGTGTGTGTATGCATGTGCACCAGACAAGAGTATGGGAAAGTGGAAGCAGAAGTAGAGTTCCATGTGTTTTCTCTCTTGGAAGTAATTGCATTTAGTGGAAACAATGACAATCTGTAACACAATAAGGTGAATGAAAAGGGCAATCTTGCCAGCCACAGTATGGGTACAAGCAAAATCTCAGACTTAGCAGTAGGAATGTAAGAATGAAAATTATTATGTTGCCTAGCCTCTCTCCAGTGCAGACATGCTAGCATGGGTGTGTGTATGTACACACACACACACACACACACACACACACACACACACACACACCTTTAAAAAAAGCATAATTGCTAATCTGCTCTTCAGTAGAAAAGACAGATGTTATGGAAATAGTAAGCCACACTCTGCTCAGAGTGTTCTATGGAAAGAGATTCCATAGACAGCACTCTACACGGGAAGATTTAGACAATTAAGCAACCGTTGTGAGGCATGCAGATGAATAACACATGCTAAATTAAATCAATACCAAACACTGTGTAGGAAATAGGTTAATTGTTTATTTTAAACTTCATGGGAGAAAAAAGTAAGTAAGCAACAGTGGAATTTGTCAACTACTGGGAGCAGTATACTGGCCTAGATTCACCACAGCAGCCCCCACACAGCATGCCCCATGATGCCTCATCCATGGGCTTTCACAAAAGCTTAAACTTAAAGAGTGGAGATGAATTCCAGATTCATTTTAAAGAAGGTGATGGGCAAAACTAAAATCAAAAGTTTAATATCAAGATGTTGAGTATTTGCTCAACAATATAGGTACTTGGGTTCAGCAGAGCTGCTTAAAGCTACCTGTGCATCCATTTACCAAATTTGTTCACAGAGAGTCAGAGCATAGAGAGTCTTTTCTGTTTATTTGATAAAATGAATGATAAGCTACATTCCTGCCATATTTCCTGAATGAATCAAGAGGGACAACTATCAAAAGATATGTGTGTATCACTCCAAAGAGTTGGAATCTCTAAATACTATTATACTTCAAAAGGCCAGTAGCTGAGTCATTTCTTCAATGAATATGAATATCCAGAGCCAATCAGTTGCAGGCACTAACACCAGAGCATCAGAGAGAGCAAGGTGGGGGTAGCCTGTGTGTCCGTGTAGCTGTACAGAGACTGTAAATGCTAACTTATCCATTTGGAAGAAGCAAGAAAGAGAAAGTTGATCTTTTCTTGCATCTATTAATGTCACACATGTATAGAGCTCATCGGCTTTCATATCTCCATTTTATGATGGATGAGGTATCAGGTTCATGATTATAAGTGAGGAAACCTGGACTTCCAAAAGCCAGAATTAAAATGATGTGTGTAAGACCACAGGCTGTTTCTTGAAGTGAACAATGAAGCCAGTTTCTGGCTGACTCCAGATCTGAGGTGTTTTTCATTCCCGTAGCAAGTTGCTAAGAACAGTGTCAAAGCTTGGCTGTCTGGTACTGCAGCTCATGATCCATCTTGAATCTGTATACTAGATAACCATTGTGCTTGCCACAGGAAGAGAATACCACAGCAAGGAAACTCCAAGAGGAGTGAGCATATGTCTCAACATGCTTTACTTACATCATTAGCAATGCAACAGGTCCAAACTGAAATAAATTACTTGTATTCATTTATATGTTTTTGGTTTTTGCTCTAGATATGTTTTTATACAATATAATTATTAGTTGACTAGTTGTAAAAGTCACTTGAAAAAACTATTGATAGAATTGTACTCTCGCAAGCACCTAAAACACATCTTCCTCGCAGCTAGCCCTCTTTCCCTGGGCATCACCACTTATACATTGCGTGCCTACTTCCATGTCTTCATGTCACTGAGCCATTCTAAAGCACAGAACTTTTGTGCCACAAAAAATAATTCTATCTTTTGCATTAATATGTCAGAGTTTATGGAATATTTAATTAGACTTCTTGTTAAAATAATTACTGTAACATATCCAGCATAAACTAGCCCAGGATCAAACACAACTGCCTCCTACAAAACATTCTTTTCAATTGCTTTGAACATAGAAAGGCAGGCCTGCCAGAGAGGTCATGATTCAGTAGCTTCTTCAGCAGGGAGAGCGTGAGCTAAAACAGTAGACTTGGAAAGGCATTCTTAGGATCAACGGCAACTGTAAATAAAATGACATTAATAAGACTACATGTATTTTACTGGGTATCTGTTACACGCTGCTTGTAGGCCGTAAGTGCCCTAGCGTCAAAGGGACAGAAGGACACCTGCTGCATCACATTGGAGCCCCAACCCATTGACTCTTGATTTAAGGGAGCTGAGGCCCAACATATCCTGGCTCTCAGCCAGTGAGACCTGAAACTCAGAACAAGCTATGTATGTATGTGTGTATGTATGTATGTATGTATGTATGTATGTATGTATGTATGTATGTCCGTACATTGCTTTAAGCCCACCATGGCTGAGGACATACCATTATGCCATCTTTCAGACCTCTCATTAATGCAATAAATTGTTAAATTAATCTGGGGTTTCCCATGATAAGCTCTTCCCAAACACAGAGGTATATTCAAGACTGTCATTTATCATATATTAGCATCCTTTGTTCTTGCTGAAAGTAGATGTGAGGTGGGTACCCAGCTGGAATGATGTGGATGTTCTGGACAAGTTTCTGTCTACTTTGTTCGCTATTGATTGTCTTCCCAGCATAGCTAGCTCCCAGCTTGACACTGGGACTTATAGCAGATAGGAAAGTAGACATTTTTATCTATAGAGATGAAATGTCCTTAGGTCTCAGAAAGATACAGTACATTGATTTCTGAAAAATAAGCATTGCATATAATAATAGAAACTGAATCCAACCTGGTTATTGGTCAGAATAATTTAAAATAGTACAAAAATGGAAATTCTATTCTTTTTTAAAAGTAAGATCCTATTCCTTGTCATAAGCTCGCTGTAAGCCCTAAGCACAGGAAATGTAGGATTCAGTCATTTTGGTCCTTTGCAAGCTTGTTCCCTTTTAGTTTGTACATTTTCCTTTGAGTGTTTTAAAGTGAAATGCAAATTCTGAGGCTGTAAAAATTTAGAGACAGAAGGAATGTCTGGAATTCCCTAATCAAACCTTACCACTGACCAATGCAAAAATACCCATAGTGCTCAAAGTTATAATGTAGACAAATAACCCGACCTTATCCTGGGGCCCTTTCTTAGATAATGCCCTTTCAGGGCCTTATGTTTTTGTTGGTTCAGTTCGGGGGTTGGTTTTGGAGGAAGTTTCAGGGATTAAATTAATGATGGATATACTGGAAGGACACTTCTGAGTGTCAGTGAATCTAATTTTGTGACCCTCACCTAGAAGAAGCTCTAGACAGAAACATGAGTCAAATGTTCTGGCTTTCTTGAATCTTCTGTAACTATGGCTATAGAACTAGACTTCCCATGATCCCTTGATGAGTGAAGACAACATCAGAGGAGAACATGGAATTGATACTGCTCAACTGAGCTAATTTGTGATGATGTCACCCAGAGTACCAAAATCTTGGTAGTGTTATGCAGAAGCATATTACTTGTAGAATGAGATCAGAATATTCTTTTCAGAGACCTTCCCTCCCACATTTGTGTGTGTGTGTAATGTATACAATAAATATAAGGAGTCCTTTAAGCTATTTTCTTCCTTTGTATTCAGTTCTTGTTTTCTCTCTCACCACCTGCTTCCCACATTAAGAATTCCCTATTTTATTCAAAGGCAATCAATACCATCCTCCCAATTGGAGCTTTGACACTTACTTTGGATGGCTAGTTTTGCATGCCTGCCATTTATTCCATCTATCTGCAAGCCTAATTGTTCAACCTGCATTATCTACCCCTCATCTCACAGCTCTTTCTCTTCCCCATGGCTACCATCTAACCCAATCCAAACTGGCTCTTAACTATGGAGTCATTTTCAAGTTTTAATTCATGCCCCTCTATGACTGACAGCAGCCAAAACTGACTGAATTCTTAAAATCCAAGGCTGATCATGCCTCTTTCCTGCTAAGAAAATCATCCAGCTGCCTTCATCCAAAGTTGTCAGAAGAAACATTAAATAGGTAGGTCTTGGTTTTGTGAGCCCACATTTGAGTGTGTGTGTGTGTGTGTGTGTGTGTGTGTGTGTGTGTGTGTGTGTG
>JADRCD010207091.1:41095-55490 GCA_019843815.1 Montemys delectorum
TGTGTGTGTGTGTGTGTGTGTGTGTGTGTGTGTGTGTGTGTGTGTGTTTTCATAAAGGAAAAGGAAAGCCAGCACTCAGTACCTTAAAAGGATAGCTGACATTTCTAAAGTTTTCAAATAAAACAGGACACTTTGGGATTGGTTTTAACATTGAGCCAAACAGCAATAAAAAGACAGAACTGTCTCCATTTTTGTCAAAGGTCAAAGGGGAAAAAAGAAAAACAGTATTTTAAAGTTTAACTGCTGGAAAGAATGTAGTATCTGAGAGCTGCCTGGCAGTCAGTGCCCAGCACA
Source organism: Montemys delectorum (assembly GCA_019843815.1). NCBI lineage: Eukaryota > Metazoa > Chordata > Mammalia > Rodentia > Muridae > Montemys > Montemys delectorum. The sequence continues at coordinate 41,390 of JADRCD010207091.1, forward strand.
CTCTCCAGGACTTCACTGGACTTGAAAGCAGCTCAGCTTTGCATAGTGTCCTAGCTAACCTGGCCTATAACATACAGGCTCTGGGCAGTCCATACTTCAGATAACACACCTCCTTGCTGGACAAATAGAAACGGAAAGCAGAGGCCCCAGTGGGTGGTTTCCTTCCATACAGACATCAAGGGAGTGCTACAAAGCTGAGGAGAAGCTCACAGGGCCCACGGGAACAGATGGCTTTTTATCTTTCTTTAGAGATTCTCTTTCCTCTAACCCTCACTTGAGCCTGCCATAGGCCTGTCCATCATGACCTTTCAAGGACTGTTCTGAGTCTACCTTGATCTTCTACCTCCCAGTACATTCACACTCAAGATGTGAGTCCAAGTCTCTGGAAGGCCAGGCCTACCCCTCCCTGTTATCACCTGTAACTGGGGACTACATAAGAGAATTGTGTATTCAAAGACTACAGAGGGAGTTTGAGGCCATGCTGGGCAACTTAGCAAAAGACCCTATCTCAAACTTTTTGAAATGGTCTGGGCAAGTTACATACACAGTGGTAGAACAGAGGAGCATCCTGTAAGAGGCTTTAAGTTCAGTCCCAAAAATGGCCCTGAAATTCTGTGTCCTGATGGTTTCTAGATTTCTTTATGCCAAGGCTCTGAGATGAACCAAACGGTGTTAAACCCACTGGCTGTGCACACAGTTTTAGACATAGAAAGGCACATACACCACAATGATGTTCACACTGCCACAGATGCGGTCCCAACTGTGTTGTCTGCCCTGCATTGTTAATAATAATGGCTATCATTACTGCTGATTGTAACAGTAACTCTGAACAAAGCAAGATTCTTGCTAATGATGATTATGAGAGTACTAAGAATTCTAAACTAAAATAACAACATAATTTCAGGTTTTAATCCTAACAGGCTGGAAATTAAATGTGGGCCCAGAAGTCAAGGGAACTGACGCCTAGTCCACATAACAGCCTCCAAATCATTATTTCTCTCTCATGTTAAAAATTAAGTTGAGAGCATATTCAAGATTGCATTGTTACTAGAATCTGTGGACAGTGAAAGTTTTATTTATTTTTATTAGAAGCAATTTGCAGAATATTCAATCCATTGACATGTTAATAAAAGTACCCTGCATTTTCTTATGGTGGCATAGAAAATAATAATTCATGTTCTCAGGTCAAGGAAGGACAGTGAAGAAACTGTAGATGTTTCTCCTTTGTGCTTAAGTGAGTCCTATGACCTGTGTATGCTTCTCCAAAAAGAAAATTAAATAATAACAAATAAAATTAACTAGTATAAGCTTCTCCTTTACAAAATGATAAATAATAACACAAAAATGACCAAGGTTAACAGTGTGATTTGAGATCTGAAAAATAATCCCCCCTTTTTAACTTTCTGACATAACAAAATAGAAAACACAAAGTAGATAGTGCCTGGATGCATTAAAAGATCAAGATGGATCACATTTTAAAATGTTATGTTTTGAAAGTTCTCTCTTTTTTACCTTTTATTTGTGTATGTGTTTATGGTATTTGCAGGGGTGTACAGTATGTGGCAGGGGTAAATACAGGGGTGGTATACACACCCACGCATATGGGATCCTCCTCTGGCATCTTCTTCTATTTGTATTCATCTTATTTTTTGATAGAGTCCCTTGGTGAATCTGTAGCTTGCTTGCCATTTTAGTTAGACTGGCTGGCCAACGAACCCAAGAATGCACCTGCTTTGGCCCTTGCTGCAGCTGGCATTTCAGAGGACTGCCTTTGCACCTGACTTTTACACAGGTGTTGGGCATCCGAACTCCTGTCCTCACACTTGCACAGCAAGCTTAGAGTACTCTATGCTCCTGGGATGCTGAATGACTTTGAAGAGCATATTAGAAGTCTATTCTTTGTACTTTTGTTTACCTTTCTCTGGCAGAGGTTTAAAACCACACTAAATGGAAACAGAAAAAGAAATGTCAGAATAGGGAGAAACTAGCCAAGTACATAAAGAATAAAATGTAGAAACAGCAAGTATGTACAAGACCGTCTTTGCAGTATAATTCTTTTCTTCTTCCAAAAAAATTTCCATCATTTCAAATGTGTGCCTATGCCAATGTACTCATTTTTCTCTGTTACTTAATCTATACAGTGATCACTAGTTTGTCTTTTCTTTTAAGATTTTACGCTTGGCCCCAGATAGGTAAGAGTCACCAGAACAAAACAGGTTAATACGTAGCTTTTCATGTTCCATTTTATAAGTTTTAAAAACTCTAAGATTGGACACAGAATAAATTAATTTTTAAAAACATTTTACTTTGTTCATTTATTTAGTGTGTGTGGAGTCACACTACAGAACACACATGGAGGACTGTGGACAACCAGAGTAGACAAGTTCCCTTCTCCCACCATGTGGATCTCAGGGATCAAGTTCATGTCATCAGCTTTGTTGGCAAGTTCTGTTACCCAATGAGCCATCTTGCTGGTCCAGAGTATGTGGTCTTTAACAAACCCATATGGAGGCCTATGAGATGGATGGATGAGGTATAGAAGATGCAGCTCCAGTCTACCCAGCAACCCTGAGGACAGTCTGATGACACTTCCAGTCTTCAACAGGTCATCTACTCTAGGTTGTGTAAAAAGATGCTAAGATACAGAAAAGGGATAAAGTAATCCACAACCCACAATATGGCACCTGCACATGTATGTTACAACGTGACATCTGTATGTCAATATTTTGTTGAAAGCCTTGTGTAGCCCTCCACTCCTGTGTATACCTTTTCAACAGAGGCCTTCAACAGAAAAGGTGTAAACTCAGCAAAATGCTATAAACAGAAGAACAAATGAACATAGAAGCAGGCCGGTGGGCTTACATTTTATTTATTTATTTATCTATTTATTTTACAATCTCTCATAGTCTGGTATTTATAAATCCTTAAATATTTATCATCAATCATTTTTGGTCAACTTTGATGTGAGAATGATTTTATCAAGTGTCCAGGAAACACACCTGGGAAGAGCTGCGGAATGGCTAAGATTATGAGAGGCCATGTAGAAACAGGAAGCTGAACTTTAGTCAAAGAGTTCATGTTTTCTCTCTGTTCAGATCTCATACTAAATTTGGCAAGATGTAGTGCCCATTCAAGGGAAGGAAATGTATAATAGAGCAGAGCAAGTCATCTTTAATGACTATTGGAAAATTATTTGACAGGTACATAGTCATATTATTCTTTAAAACACTTTAATGAGGCATTTCCCAAGAAATTCTGATGTTGATTGTGGTAGACTGATTGGTCGTGTTTACGTGTTTCTAAGGGACCACAAGTCTACATGTGTGTGAATGAGCTCCTTCCTATTAAGTAAATGAATCTGCTTTCATGTGTTTAATAATACTTAGACTTCACTTTTTCTTTTTTTCCCTTATGTTCTCCCAAAGAAGTTTCAGTCTCTCCCATCATGTGTTGTTGTGGTAGTGAGGTTATTTTTCTTGATGAGTTGCACCCACTCACCGTCAGCTTGAAGGTCTTTTCCACTGTAGACAGCCTGTGAATGCGCAAAAGGAAGCTGGTTATCTGCAGATCAGCAACTAACATCGCAGCGTGATCAGAAGTGACATCACTGTGTGGTTTCACTAATGATATTTAAAGGAGATCACTATTTTCAGTTGCTTTTTTAGTATCAGAAACCTCTGCATCTCCTTCCACTCCGCTGCCCATCCGTCACCCTGCCTCTGTCCCATCAGATTCCTTCTCAGCACTAATTTCCTCTTCATTTCCAGCCTGTTATAACAATGGGCCCCCTCAGGTTTTTCTGGGTTTTTTTGTTCTGTTTTGTTTTGTTTTTAAAAAGAAAAGAAAAGCCAAGTCCATTAATACTATTGACTTGGTAACTTTTTTTTCCCAGAATAAGATCAGAAGAGAATTCGAGAAAACCACAGATACTAGAACTGATGAAGTCTGTTTCCTGTGAATTTGTGTGGCTTGCTCACCAAGACACCCTGTGCTAGTCCCATTCTTCATTCTGTAGACACATGATTTCTGCAATTGGCCCTAAACCCCACTTGGAATGAAAGCACAATTCTTCCATGTGACCACTTCAACCCAGGTCCAGTCCTATATCAACAGAACCTGCACAGGGAGGCATCTTTGAACAGACCTCTAGTTAACAATATTAGAGAAACTATCTGGTTGGAAATAGGTGTCCAGGAGAAAGCTCTTACCTTTGCTTATGCAGTTGGAACCCTCTGTTTATGTTTACAGTGATAAAATGTGTATATGTGTATATGTACGCACGTGTGTGTGTGTATACATATATATATATGTATATATATATATGTATGTATATATATATTTGTGTTTTGGAGTACAGGTGAGGAAGGGCTGAAAAGTAGTATGTGGATGAAAGACAGGAATCACATACACTAATGTTCCAATAAAGGAGTTTGTAATGAGCATATAAGTGGTAGCAGGATGTGTATTTATTAACATTTTATGGAATCTGGAATTCATGAAACCTTAAAAAATAATACGTAGATTGATTTTTTTTCCTCTATTCTTCCAAAGAACAGACAAGTATCAGTGTGAGAGTTTATATGAAACTGCCTCTTGGAATCAACTAGGTGCCCATGGTTTAGCACCATGAAATGCCATTGGTCTCCACAGCAGAAATCTTTATGACAAGTGAGACCACAAGATTCTCCAGCTATAGACACTGAGCCTCTTGGGCTCTATCTTCCTCCAGTCTAAGACAGTTTCTTAACCTCATCATGGTTGACTTGGGAGGATGGATGCTTCCTGTGATAGGATGGACTTAGCAGCATTCCTGGTCTCTGCTTGTCAGACACCAGTATGTTCTATCAGTTTTGACAGTCTCCAGACCGTCCAAGGGAGCTGAACAAGCAAAATACCCTATAGCTTACAACCAGTAAATAAAAATCATTAAAGTTTATAGTATCTTTCCATTCTAAAACTTTGTGAAAAGAGCATCTAAGATACATTTTAAACATTTCACACATATATAATAAAATGTTTTGACCATATTCATCCTCCTAGCACCTACTGTCATCCCCCATTAGTCCTGCTGAACCCCATAGCCAATTCATAAAATACTTTAAAAAAAACTCTTAATTAATGCCAGTTAAGATAAAAGAGAGAAAAGTAAACAAGGTTGTTTTTTTTTGGGGGGGGGGGGGGGGAGGACTTGTGAGTGGAACTAAAGAACTAAAGACAAAGACGTTTTCATCATTAACCAAGCATTTAGCAAATATCTACTGAAAACCAATCTTGAGAAACAACAAGAGAAAATTTGCTCACAATATACTACATGAAACATCTCTAGTGGAGTGTCTCATCTCTTGTAGGTAGAAAGTAGCTGAAAGTATAATTAGCTTCAGTTTACATAACGGTGGACTTGCAGCTTAGGAACAACTCACCAAGGAGCACACTACCAGGAAATGGGGAGCACAGACTTGAAGTGTAATGTGCTTTTCCTCAAAGGATTGCTGGCATTGCAGGTTGTCACTTCAACTTTAAATATGAACAGATTAATCCTTTGACTTTTAGTACCAGTGGTGAGAATATATTACCAACTTTGTCTTTCACATGAAGCAAATTGGTGGAAAGCTGAGTCTCAGCTCGGGCAAACATCCTACTCTTGTCACTTTGTTATCTTTAACACAGAAAAACTCCCTTCCAATCCTGACTATCCTATAAGAATTCATTTAAGTTTATTCCATATTTGGTGGTGTGTTTTAGATGGCCAGGGTTTCATGAATCTCTTTTTTTATGAAGACATTGGCACAATAGAATTTAAAACCCCACTATTATCATAGTTATGACATTTAAGAGATTCTCTGCATATCTCAATACAGAAAACAAAGTCTGACCTTCATTTCTTCTATGTTGTAAAAGAGTGAGACATTTCAAATACCATCACAGGCAAGGAGTGCTACCCACAGTATGACTATAACCACCCATATATAGCTCATACTTGCCAAGCAGTCCCTCTGTTGTAGACTTGAGGCTACCCACTAGGAACACCCATAAAGAAGCCAGATCCCTACGCAGCTCAAGCCCTAAGATTAAGAGAAACCATCATCCTGAGTGAAGTAACCCAATCACAAAAGAACATACATGGTATGCACTCTCTGATAAATGGTTATTAGCCCAGAAGTTCGGAATACAGGAAGAACAACCCACAAACCACAAGAAACTCAAGAAGAAGGAAGACCAAAATGTGGACATTTCATTCCTTCTTAAAAGGGGGAACAAAATATCCACAGAAGGAGTTGTAGAGCCTAACTGTGGAGCAGAGACTGAAGGAAGGACAAGCCAGCCTAATATAGCTTCTCCTGAGAGGCTCTGACAGTACCTGACTAACAGATGTAGAGGCTCACAGCCACCCACTGAACTGAGTACAGGGTCCCCAATGAAGGAGTTAGAGACAGGACCAAAGGAGCTGAAGGGTTTGCAGCCCCTTAGGAGGAACAACAATATGAACTAACTAGTACCCTCAGAGCTCCCAGGGACCCAACCACCAACCAAGGACTATACATGGTGGGACTGATTGTTCTGGCGACATGTGTATAGTAGAGGATGCCCAAGTCGGTCATCAATGGGAAGAGAGGCCCTTGGCCCTGTGAAGGTTCTGTGCCACAGTGTAGGAGAATGCCAGGGCCAATAAGTAGGAGAAGGTGGGGTGGCAAGCACGGGGAGGGGGGAGGCAACAGGGGTTTGTTCTTGTTGTTTTGTTTGTTTGTTTGTTTTTTGGAGGGGAAACTGGGAAAGGAGAAATCATATGACATGTAAATAAAGAAAAGATCTAATAAAAAGATCTAAAAAAAAGAAGAGGCTAGAAAAATAGACCAAGGTAACAAAGGAGAGAGACTTAAACTTTCATGTCAATAAATCAAATCTAGGATATTCTGTGGTAGGAGTAATGCAGTATGTATCAGATGCTTTAGGGAACTCTAAACAAGAGAATGCAGAACAATATTATGTGCTCTAGAAAGACTGCTATTCACTTCTAGGGAAATGGATTTGGCTTGCTCAGTTTGTTCACTGTATTTCTCTTTCTGGAGTTCCTATGTATCGGACAAACATAATACACTAATACAGAGCAACTACCAATAGAACCCAATATTTCTGCCATTTCCCTACCGTGGGACTAAGGAGAGTCCTCCAAAGGAATCTTCCCTGACAATCCCCATGAGCAGTGGGTGTAGACCATTTAGTTAGTTTGTGCTTGTTTTTTTTTCCCATGGGAAAAATGTCTCTTAAGAGCCTATGAAGTCTTGCTGCATAAACAAGCAATTCACCTTTAGTCTCTGTTTTTGTCTCTGCAAAGCAATTTGTAAACAGGATCTCTCAAAACACTAACAAACATGCATTTTCAAAACCCTTTCTTCTATGTGGTAAAAACACAAAGCACTAGAGAAAGGGATTGAACTTGCTTTGGCCTCTTAGCCATGAACAGATCCTGTAAATGAAATCTCTGTCCATCTTGAGTGTCCACACTGGGCAGGACTGGACATCTCACTAATGATGTTGAACATTTTGAAAGAGACAGCTCAATGCTTAGGCCTGTATGCTCTCAAGGGTAGTTAAGTAATAGTAACAGCTCAATTATCTGTCATCATGGCAATAACCATGAGAAAGGAATTTAGGGAATCCACAGAAATTAATGAAGCCAGCCCACAATATAAACTATATGAGAACTTCTATGGAAATCTCTGGGTGTGTTCCCTTTTATTTCAACCATCAGGCAGAAGGCAAGGTCACACTGGCACACTCTTGATTCCTAATAGGCACCTAGGCCACATGCATTATCTACAAAGTGATGCATAGTATCCATGCTTGCAGAATGAACATGACCTCTTCCATTGTGAAAGCATTCCCCTGTCCATCACACAGTTCAGCTGCAGGAAATTTCACAATTCTTTTCTAAAATGTAACTCACACCAACACCAATGTCCCATTATTTCCATACTGGGGCTTACTAATTTTAGATAAGACTTTCCCCCATACCTTATATTCAACACCAATCCTATAAGAGACACCTATACCTATGTAGGCCCTGGTACTTCGGTCATCAACTTTAATTTGTTTTGCTGAGCCCAACTTATCCCATCCTACTTTTGCTGTGCCATGAGTGTGTGTTTTCCTTCCCTGCATCTTGTCTGTTTCTTCTGAAGCCCTCAGAATCTTCCTAAATTGTCTGACTTAAGTTCACTGTCTACAAAGTATATTGCTATTATGAACCATTTTCTAATCAATAAAATGAATGCCCTACATCAGGAAAGAGAAACAGAAGATGAGAAGACATGGGCATCTCATGCATCAGCTACCACTTCCTCTGGATCTGTGGAGAAATGTCCTGGTTTGCTCCAAAATTCTAGGAAAGTTAGCTCATTTATTCTCCATTTCCACATCTTTTAGATGGGTAAGCAAGTTCATCTCCAACCTCTATTCTTTCCTGGGAGAGATATGGTATAGATTGGGGAAGACATGGGGGAAAGCCCTGCATAGCTGCAGCTTCAATTCCATTCTGTCCAAGACGGTCACATTATCAGCAAGACATGAGGATGATTGCTTTTCAGAGCCACCCAAGAGGCACTCATGGAGTGGAGATCTGCAGGTGGAGCTCTACCAATTAACAGCTGAGTGATTTTTGTACAGAGACATTTTTCTGGATCAGATCTAGATTGACATTTCTCCTTGAAAATAAAGGGGTTAGGAAAGAAAATGAGCCTGTAGGTAAAGATATACTCATTTCAGTCTGGATGCTTTACTGTGCAACACTTTGGATGTTGCTGAGTTACCTTGAGAAACTAGTAACATTGTGGATAAAATGATAGTGTTTAGAAAATTTAAGAATCCAGGGATACACAAACAACATGTTCGCCTCACTAGGATTCTTACCCCCACTCTAGAAACCCCTCCCCTTTTATTCCATAAGCAATGGAAAGTAATGCATCATACCTGGAATAGGTATACAGTATCCCACAAAACCCTTCATATTTGCACAGGAATTAAGTCTGTCATGTGATCTAAATAGGCCCTATCTTCACAAACTCAATCATGTCAATTTCATCAATAATTTATTAAAAATCCATCTGCATTTATTTTGAGTTATCTGCAAACAGTATAATGTTATAAATTCTAAGGCACTCTGGTCAAATAGATCAAGATTGCATAGAAGTGAGGGAAATCAGAAGCCCATCGGTCACTACTGTAATGACCATAATGTCTCCATCTATCGTGGCTGACATGTACTTGCTCATAAGGTTCTGTATTAACCTAAAGAGAACAGATTTCCCTAGAAAAAATGGATTCTGACTCCTGAATTTATAAGCAGATTCTCTTAATAACCCAAATGAAGCACTAATGTTTTAGAAAGCTCTATTCTGCTATCTAACTCATTCAAATAAGTTGGTCTTTTGATGAAATAATGCCATCTTATTGGCTTTTTGGTTTCATATTGGTTTATTGCTCAAATAAAATGTAACTTTAATAGGATTCAGTGTCATCCAAGGAAAAACAAAACAATTCAAAAATATTTAATATAAATGTTAAGGAATCGAGGGCTTTGGCTGTGGGTTAAAAATCTCCTGTCACATAGCATTTGATTTGGTGGCTATCCTATTTATTGGCAGGTGCTTTGGATATAAAGTATTTTGATATTTTGAAACTTTATCAATAAAACCAGGCAAATTATTTTGATTTCTCATTATTTGACTGGTGTTTTTATTCATCTCAGAAAATTTGGCATAATTTATTTATCATATGACCACACACCACACTACGCTGCCTTGTGTAAACTAATCCAAAATATCTGCCCTGTACTTTGTACTCAAAAGCTCTACAATAGGATATAAAATAGAATATAGAATATAAAACAGAAAATCTGCTTTCTGTGCTTAGTTATTCAAAATCTAGTTTCTTAAATATCAAGGTATTGTTTTCTATAACCAGTCTCAAGCACATGCTAAGATAAATAAATGTAAGTAGCATTACTCCAACACCCCAGCTCGTGGAAACCATGTATTAAGTCAGTATCTCTTTAGAGTCACTAAGTTCCCACTATGCAGAATTTCCAGTTGACTGGATGCCTTTTAGCAAGCTTGCCTCCCGGGACTGGTAGACTTGTAGATTCGCCTTACTTGAACGAGTCTAGGTTTGACCATATGATTTTTCCCCCAATGCATTCTCTGTACTTCTGACGTAAGCAGGAGCTTAAAAACTGTTCATAGTGCTTGCTCTCTCAAATACTCCATCTCAGAAGCCAGTTATTTTAAGCCATGTCTAATCTGAGAGCTGAGTGAGAGAGTTCTGATACAATGAAAGATCATATTGAGAGGCCTGGGCCCTAGCAAGCTTCCTATCTAAATACAATAGCATGAGTGATCTCAGATATTTCATACAGAATAGAAAATATCCCAGGTATGCCTCCTAACATGAGAAACCTACATCACAAAAAGTAATAGAGTACATACAGACACTATGATAAGAAAATGACTTTTGTCATTGTTTCCATTAACAATGAGTCCAAACTCTAATGTGTCAACATTCCAGGAAAAATTAACATCTTTTTCCTTAAGCCCTTTTCTAAATATTTTTAGCTAAAATAAATAAAACCCTCAATTAAATAATTTTAAAATGTAGAAGTATTGAGAATATAGAAGTATTGAGACTTTGAGCATTTAGAAGTATTGAGCTAGAGGGATGGCTCAGTGGTAAGAAAATTTGCTGATCTAACATAAGACCCAGGATCAGCTCCCAGCACCTACATCATGTGGGCTTGACCATCTGTACCTACAGGTCCAGGAAATCTGATATACCTGCCTCAGTGGACACATCTATATTTTTTTTTCAAATCCTGTAAAATATCATATAAAAGATGAAAGTAGAGGATGCAAGCCCTTTATTGAAGCTATTAAGGTAGGGCTATTTTCTCTTAATAATGCCTGACTTTTTATAGATTTATTTAATTTTAATTTTTTCTTAATCATTTATAATATACACTGTTAAATAACCTTTGGTCAACTGAATGAAGTTTAAGCTTTGTCTCTAGTTTGGGTAGAAACATGGCTTTCTGCTAAAGAACAATGATGTGCCATTGTCCCCTCCTGTAATAGTCAATCCATATGGCCTGTCAATCACGTGGGCAGGAAACATCCCTGTCTTAGTCAGGGTTTCTATTCCTGCACAAACATCATGACCAAGAAGCAAGTTGGGGAGGAAAGGGTTTATTCAGCTTACACTTCCACATGGAAGTACCAGAGGAAGTCAGGACTGGTACTCAAGTAGGTCAGGAAGCAGGAGCTGATACATGGAGGCCATGGAGGGATGTTCCTTACTGGCTTGCTTCCCCTACCTTGTTCAACCTGCTCTCTTAATAGAACCCAAGGCTTCCAGCCCAGGGATGGCACCACCCACAAGGGGCTCTCCCCCCTTGATCACTAATTGAGAAAATGCCCCACAGCTGGGTCTCATGGAGGCACTTCCCCAACTGAAGCCCCCTTCTCTGTGATAACTGCAGCCTGTGTCAAGTTGGCACACATAACCAGCCAGTACAATCCCTCAGGAAGATGTCTGTAGCAGAGACTTTAGAAAATATATAGCCTGCCTAAACTGGTAGGTGAACACAATTGTCTCTCTGATCCTGGTTACTCCACACTGTGAGAATGTTCTCCTTCACAATGGTCCCTTTGACTGTCTTTCCACTTTGACCCCTTAAGGATACTTCACTAATCAACTATGCTCTGTGGGTCTTTTCTGAATTATTTCAACAAACAATGCAAGGAACTAACCTGAGGCCAGGGCAAGAGCCCAGTATCAAAATTAGCAGCTTTAACTAATAAATCAAGGATTGGTTCAAGTTCAAACTAAGATGTTATCTAAATTATTTCAATGATTATTTCTACATTTTGAGAGATACAATAGGACTTCTCTTGCTTTTGCACATACCAGCTTGTCATAATAACTTCAACAGTGAGTCAAGTTACTCTTTCTCCATTGGACTGGGAAATACCAAAGACCAGAAGAAATGTTAGAAGATTCGAAGTATGTAGGTGAACAAGAACACTTCCAAGTCCCTATTCACAGAATTCCCAAAGTTGAAATATTTTCCCATAAAGAGTGACTACTAGCAAATACATTTAGCTCTGTAGGCCCTGGAGTCTTTACTGCAGTAATCTGACTGTATCACAAAAGCAGGCTCAAGCAGCAAGATGAATTCAGATGAGTGGTCATGGCCATCCCCGACTTCTCTACGCTCTCCTCTCTGCCTTTCTCTGCCTCTACTACTCTCTTAACTCCCCTGCCCATACCCTGAATAAACTCTATTCTTATACTAAAAAAAAAAAAAAAAAAAAAAAAAGACAGTGTTTCACTAAGACTTTTATAAAAATGATGGGGGCTTGGATTTGGTTTGCAGTAATAGCTTGCTATCTGATCCATGATTATCAAATGTGAGCATGGATTAGAGTCACCTTGGGCACTCGTTAACACATCGCTGTGCTCCATACACAGACACAGAATTTCTGCTGAGTAGGTCTTGGAGAGACCATGATTTGACATCTTCACGTGTTCCTATGGGATGCAGATATTGCCATTACTGGAGTGTTGCCCAAAACTGGAGTCTCCTCTAAAACTTGCTTATCTTACTAATAAAAGGGCTTAGGAATTCCCAGGCCATTTGTATTAAGTGACAATGTTCAGAAGTGCTGGGTCAACAGTGTGGAAACAAGCAGCTGTGTAGAAAAAGAAGGATAGTATGAAGTTTAGAGAAGTAAGAAGCCCAACATTTCATGAGAAGTATGGTTAGAAAAGAAACATAAAGTAGATAAGGACAAATTAAGTCTTTCTGAACAAGGACTTGGGAAGGCAGGCCATTTGACAGTGCTCCATGTGAGACTGCTATGCGGCTAGTTTCAGAGAAGAAAAAGTACATTATCTCATTAAAGGGTTAATTATTTCCCGCCCCCCCCCCCTCTTTATCATGGCATTAGGTAAATCCATCTTCCTGCAGGGGTGGATCCTTAGTTAGTCAACTGGTCTGTCCAACTAGATTAAACTTTGTTTCAAATAATTTAGAATGTTAGGTCTCCAAGCAAGTCAGAGAGGCTCTTCTCTTGATCAGAAGGAAACAGATGTCCCTTACTTGCCATCCATTGTTATGGTTGCATTCAAACAAGGTGTGGCAGTTTGACAACCACTGATTTGAATATAAAAATTAATTGGCATATATAAGGTAAATGGAATAGTGTACTGAAGCCTAAGCCTTAAAAAAAGCTGTGGCAGCGCACGCCTTTAATCTCAGCGCTTGGGAGGCAGAGGCAGGTGGATTTCTGAGTTTGAGGCCAGCCTGGTCTACAGAGTGAGTTCCAAGACAGCCAGGACAACACAGAGAAAGCCTGTTTCAAAAGACCAAAAAAAAAAAAAAAACCAACAACCTAATGCATTTTTGCTGAATCCTGGGTGGAACTTTTATGGAATTCTTATCTTATCTACCTCCTATCTCTTGGATGCTAAGGTGAAGAAGGAAGATCAGGACCAATGGAGAAAGCCAGGGAGTGAGCAGGAGAGTCCCTGTGAGTGCTAAGAAGATCCGGCACTTCATCTGGTCTGCCTTTTACCCTCCATTCATGTTTGCCTGTCCTGACTCCCTCTTTTGAAGATAAACTACGTGTGGCAACTTTTAAGTCTCATCTTAGAGAAGACTCACACACATTCATTCGTTCATAACTCCCTGTTGCACATAATAGTTAATGTGAACTTTAAAGGTTAGGAGTTTAAGAAAATGTAACTTTAAAGAGTAACTGAACTTTCCACAGAGACAACAGGATGCTATCTAAAAGTTGGCATAAACGAAGAGGCAGAAGACCTAAATGTACAGAAGGTAAAAGACACAGCATCTCTATGCCAGAGCCCAGACAACAGTAAACACCTTTTTTTGTTAACTCTTCACAATGTTCTGGTCTTGTGGAAGGCATCTGCACAGGTATTTAAAAGCCAGTTTCTGGGGCCTAGAGAGATGGCGCAGTGGGTAAGAGCACTGGCGAGATGGCTCGCTGGGTAAGAGCACTGGCGAGATGGCTCGCTGGGTAAGAGC
>JADRCD010207091.1:55500-74375 GCA_019843815.1 Montemys delectorum
CTCGCTGGGTAAGAGCACTGGCGAGATGGCTCGCTGGGTAAGAGCACAGGCGAGATGGCTCGGCGGGTAAGAGCACTGGCTGTTCTGGAAGGCCATGGTTTCATTTCTAGTGCCTGCACGGTGACTGACAACTGTTAGTAACTCCAGTTCCAGAGCATAGTCCACACTTTTTTGAACTCTGCAGGCATGAGCCATGCGCATGGTACACAGACATACATGCAGACACAACACTTATACACATAAAATAAAATAAAATAAAATAAAATAAAATAAAATAAAATAAAATAGGCTCCTGAGTCAAATGACATGCAGGAATGACTGCTGGCTATCCCCTTATCATGCATGTTCCCTAGAAATAAATATTGCTTTATCTTCTCTCCATCCACAAGATGGGATTTTAAAGTTATATGGTGACTAAATGAATTCATACATGGGTGAGACTGAACATGTGGAAAATATTGGTTAAAATGGTAAGCAGTGCTAAATATATGTAATCTTTCAAAGACATCAGATGATTCATTCAGAGATACTTTCTATCTGTAGTAGTCAATTGAGCAAGATATGACTCTGGCTGACTCACAGTCTTTAGAACTTAAGGGACTGGGAAAAGTGGGAATGGGGAAGAATATCCACTCCTAGCAAGACAATGGCTTAAGAACACACATAGAAAGAATCCTAGTAGCCAAAATGCATATGCCACCATATGGGTAGAATGTGTGTTTGTGTGCAGACAAGAAAAACTGCAGAAAAGCAGAAAAGGAATGGGCATTGTAACATTGTTCCCCTGAGTATGGCCAAGGCCATCTACTATAGCTAAACTTCTGCACCGGCCTAATTCTATAGATGAGACCAGAGAGTCCTGCGGGACTAGATGCCTGTCCCCAGTGGGCCTGGAGATCAGAGTAGGGCCAGGGATTCTGTTCCACTGGGCCTAGAGCTCCCTGAGAGACAAGGGCTTCTGCTTCCATGGTTCTGCAGCTCAGTGTGGGACTAGAGTTCTAATTTATAAGATTCCAGTGCTCACTGTAGGACCTAGAGCTTATACATTAGTGGCCCTAGAGGTCACCCTGGGTCCAGGATTCTAGCTACAGCCTCTAGCCTGTTCATAGATAAAGTCAGAAGCTTATCTTCAGATGGACTTGCTGAAATCTATTAGATCTAAGATGGTAGTTGGAGAGTGACTGGTAAACAGCTTTCAGCTCCATAGCGATACCACCTGCATTCTGTATGGCACACCCTGGAAACCATGGCAGTTGACAATTCCATAGCAACAACTAGATAAAACCTAAAAAGAGGAGAAATTTTGAATTCCTGGAAACTCTCTACCCATTCCCAGGAAAGATAGGAGCATGCTCTTTTTATTTCCTATACTCTATTCCACAGCTCCTGGACTACATGGGTAGAAATGCATCTACATGTTTACCTTTCCCTTCTCCCATCATTTGGCCAGGCCCCCTCACTATTGAATTGATACTCAGTTTTGTTTTGTTTTGTTTTGTTCTGTTCTGTTTTTATAGCTTCCACAGTTCCAAGAAAGACAAAAGACCCAACTTGGAAGTAAAAACTGGTAACGGAATAATGCAATGTTAAAAGGCAGCTTTGACATAACCATCATGCGTACAGTGTCTCCAAAGAAAGAGCCTAGTCCTGTGGCAATAATTAAGGCCATGCAATTACCTCACCACACAAATACAAATGTTACTTCTTATGGAATATTGTAGGTGGAAGAAAATCCCTAAATTTTAAAAAGAATCTTTTGAAATGACTTATGAAGAAAGTAATAGAAGATAACTGTAAAAATAACTTACCATTCAT
This sequence comes from Montemys delectorum, assembly GCA_019843815.1. Taxonomy (NCBI): domain Eukaryota; kingdom Metazoa; phylum Chordata; class Mammalia; order Rodentia; family Muridae; genus Montemys; species Montemys delectorum. The sequence goes on from JADRCD010207091.1 coordinate 57,316, forward strand.
CGGTAACAATAAACCAATAACTAATAGAGAAAACTCATTAATTCATCACCATTAATTCCCCCCAGATTCTGGTTATTTATCTAAGCAGGACAGAGGCAGAGGGGTGCCTGAGGTAGCTGAGAAAATATTAAAGAAAAAAATTTGCAAATATAATTTCAAAAGTCCTTCTGTTTTCCAACAAGGGGCATATCTGCCCCATGAGTCTTAGAGCTGTGCTTCAAACAGAGCAAGCTATTAGGCTTACAGTTCCAAGAAAATGGTTTCACACAGCTCTGATTGCACAGGGCCCTCAGAGGTCTTGCTGCAGGTTTGGTTTGATTTCATGGTGATTCTATATTTCTTGTTCAAGTATTTATTAGGAAGAAACAGAAGATGGAGTGAAGTTAGTAGCTGGAATTTAAGAAAACGAGATGTTACTCAGTTTGAGGGCACTTGCCCAGCCAGCAAAGCCCAGAGTCAAAACTAGATGCCACAGGTCCATGCATCTCCAGAGTTGTCGTTCCTTTTCCTCTGTCCATAAGGACATGCCTTTCATTGTATGAATGTTAGGAACACAGAACAAAGCACACTTGAAGACAAAGGCATCTGTAAGTCTCTCTTAGCTTCTGATCACAGGTATATGCTCAGAAGACATGTCTGGGTGTGAGGCCTGGATTATCCATTCTCCTCTAACAGTCATCAGGGTCTGTGTTCCTTATTGTGACAGTAAAAATAGAGCTTATGCCAGGTGGCTGTGTGTGCTTCCATCTCATTTACAAATAGATGAGAACAAAAGAGGAAAACTGCAATCAATAAGATTTTACATATGGGTGTAGAGCGCAGACAGGCAGGCAGGCAGGCAGACAGACAGACAGACAGACAAAGCAGTGTCAAGCATATAGTCATACCCTGCTTCAACAACTGGTGACCATTTTTAGAAGGTATCCTTTTCTGTTCTGGACACAGTGCCTTTTAAGTTCATGCCTCCCCATTTCTATCCCAGATCCAGATCCTGTGTGCTAAAGGAGACTCTGCACCACTATAACTTCTTGTTTTTACTTAAAGTTCAGAGTTTGTTAAAAGTACACCAAACAACACTACCTATACTCTTGTCCTATGTTGCTTTCTGTTGCTGTTGTAAATAAACATCATGACCAAGGACAAGTTGGCAAGAAAGGGGCTTATTTGGCTTGAATGTGTCAGGTCGTAATGTATTATTAAAAGAAATCAAGACCAGATCCCAAGCAAAAAGTGTAGCAGAGGCCATAGAGGGATACTGCTTTTTGGCTTGATCCCTAGCTTCTGCTCAGCTTTTCTTCTGATAAATCCCCAGACTCCCCAGCCTAGAGATGGTACTGCCTACAGTGAGAATTGGCCCTGCTATATCAATTAGCAATCAAGAAAATGTCCCATGGGTCAGTCTAGTCTCAGTTTCCCACCTGAGACTACCTTGGATAACTCAACTACTGCAGATAGCTGGGGGAGTTTCCACTGTACATGACACTGTGCTACTGTATGCCCAGCTGAGTGAGTGTGAGAACTGGAGGTGGGTCCCCTCCCATCCACTGAAGACAAAACTTTAGACAACCTATTGCCCTCGAAACACCCAAGTGTCTTTCCATGAAAGATGGGAACAATGATCAGCTTTATCTCAGGAAGTTGATATGAGAATCAGATGAGAAAAAGCATACTGTTTAGAATTGAACGTAACACATAGGAAAAATTTCTCAATGAATGCTGGTTATTTCTATTACTGTTAAGATCAGTGTGTCAGACATGGCGATGCTTGCCTGGAGGCTCAGCGGCAGAGAGGATGAAGCCTTAATCTCCAGCCCAGCCTGAACTACGTAGCTAGAACTTGTCTCAAAACACTGCAACTACTCTATTTTATTACTGTTTTAGGAAACTGCCTTCCAGAAACACATATAACTATAAAGGGGCTGTTTCTTAACTGACAACATTTAAAAGTTATGTGGAAGAATGTCTAACCAAATTCATAGTTTAGGGACACTTATCCCAGACATGCACCATCCCTCACTATCAGTTGATGTTCTGTGACGCTTTACTCCCTGGAACCAGAGAGCATTCTCTCACATTTTGTTGCCTTGGCAGGGCCTTCCGAGCTTAAATAATTATGCTCTGCAGTTCAATATTCTACAAGAGGCTTGAGTGAAAGATGCTTTTATATTTCAGAGATTTGAAATTGTACAATTCTTCAGGTCCCTAGAATTTTGACCAAGAGTGACATATTTTCTGCAGACAGTCTAGCACACTGAAAGTTGTTATCAGTGTGCTACCAATTTGGAGATCCTGACAGAAAACTTGGAACATTACATACCTGTAATTTGATCTTCTCTTTATAGGGACCTTGACCAGTTTGAGTACTATTTAGTAAGATCATTCACATTCAATAGAGTGCAGCTGTACTGAAGAGTTTGATGTCAAAAGTCAACAGCTCCTCCCCTTCCATCTACACCCACACCCCTCTCTAGCAGGAAGTTGTACCCAAACCACAGAAAACTCTGCAAATGCTCTGTACCCATAAATGTATAATTAAGTTGATCAGCTTAAATAAAAAAGGTTGTGACCCATTTTCTACTTTGTGTAAGTAATCAGGTATGATAATCCACTTTGTTTGTCTCCCAAACTGTTCATCTACCTGAAGGTAACAAAATTTAGATTTCACAGAATTAATTTAGAGTCACCTTGAAGAATGTTTTTCATATAAAAACTATGGAAAGAAACCTCTTGAATCTGCTACTGTGCTTCTCAGAGCTCTAAGCATTGGTTGAGAGGGTGTGGGGCATGCTACTTATACTATACAAGATCAGATTCTATGATAGATTTGAAAATCTATCTTCTAGAAGATAAACTCAATTTGGATCATTCACAGGGCAGAGTGATGGCAGATGGATAGAAATATATAAAGAGAGAAACTTAGAATCAGCACATATTTATGACATAAAAATGTCATTATGTATTAATAGTTTGGCACCCTATTAAATCTGAGGAAGGGAACAATTTTTACTTAAAGATACACACTAAAAGTACCTAAAAAATCCAAGTGCTACAGAGAACAGGAAGTGCACAGAAAGTCACTCTACATGTACTGACCCCTCTTCTTATTACACAAATGTTCAACATAACAGGTAGACCATTATAAAGCTGATTTCTAAATCTTTGATCAAAACTGGGAGCCAAGAGGTGCCTCCGGAACAACATCAGATGGAAACAAATTAACATCAGAGCTTCGTAGGTGTTGCTGGACACAAGTGTGAGGAAGGAAGGCATGTGGGGAACATGCAGACATGTTGGGAGAGCCCAGAACATCATAGGTGAACATGATGGGGTGACTTAGTCTGAAAGAAAAGTTCTTGCTGTAAGTTTAGTTAAAGAAGAAAGAACATGCTCTCTGCTCTCCAAGTCATGAAAAGACTAGGGTTATCCTCAGAGTATGCTTCATCAGGTTTTCTTACCAGAGATTAACTTGGTCAACATAGCTGCTTGTACTATGAGTGCAATTATGTTCCCCAAAAACTATTTGAGAGGGTCTGTATGTAGCTTCTGGGACCTGCACCCAGTTGGTTCTGATTGGTAAGTAAAGATGCCAGCAGCTAAGAGCTGGGGTGGACAGACAGAGGTGGGATTTTGGATTCCCTGATTTGGGTTTGGGGCCAGGAGGAGAGAAAAAAGGAGATCCACTTTGTTATAGGAGAGTGTGGAGAGAGGAGAGGAGAGATACATGTTTTAGGAGAGTGTGGAGAGAGGAGAGATACAGAGCCGACATGGGGTAGAGAAGCAAAGAGAGCGCCCTGGGCTCTGAGCTAAGAAAGTACAGCCCAGAGGGCTGCCCAAATGGGTTCATAGCAGCCAAGACGAAACATGGAAGTCAGTAAGTAGTAACTATTGACAGGAGGTAGATTCTAGCAACATAGAGGCTTTGCAGTCACCCAGCTATTGTGCTGCTTAAAGCATATTAAAATATAAAGACTGTGTGTTTGTCTTTCATTCAGGGATATAAACCATTAAGGTGGGTAGCAACCCACACTGGGATTCATAATTAGTAATTAATTCTACAGTTCAAGGAGGGAACAAATGAATGAGGAGTTGTAACCCAGGGCCATGAAGAGACAGCCTGCCCTGATCTAGGGGTTAAGTGAGGCCAGAAAGGGAGTCCAAACTCTACCTTAGCAGAAGATGCTGTCAGAGAAGGAGGGAAGTGGGCCCTGAGACTATGGGAAAATCAGAACAATGTTATCAGAAGATTGTTAGGCACTTTGAAGAAATAGCAAACCGTCAAACAGGGCTATTTCTAATATAGCTAATGCGGGAAATCTAGAACAGTCTTACCCAAAATAAGGCTAGGAAGATAGTTGAGGGACCACACCACAAAGAAAGAGTTTCTCCCATTTCTTCCAGCATTCACAGGGTTATTGTAAGGGTGAGGTTTAAATGTATTAAGGCCTCACGTGGACTAAGCACATGTACCACATGGAGCTTTAGTTCCATCCTGGACCCTTATCTCAAAGACAATGGGAACCTACAGGAAGTTCTTAAGCTAGAATTGATATGATTACATTTGAGAACCAAATGAAACACATAGGGGTCTCTGGATAACTTATTTTGCACAGTTTAGGCATCCACCTATCCAAACATCATCCTTCTAACCTGAGGATGCATGCCTGTTTCAAAACCCAGCTCCCTGTGAGATGCAATCTGCTGAGACCAAGTCCCTCCTCTGATCTGCAACAGTTTGCTCCTCTATTACTCAGTTGCATGTACATTTTGTTCCAATGGAACATTCTTCAAGTGCTACTTTGTATACAGATCATTCAATCTAGAGAACCACAACTTGATGGCAGATGGATACACTGAGGAAAGGAAACCAGGAAGAAGAGACATCTGTCTCCAGAAGACATTAACAGTACTAATTTTCATAGTTTCTAGGTTAGAGGTGGGAAGACCCAGGACAAAAGTAGGCAGCAGCATTCCACGGGCTGGGTGCAGGACTACATAAAAAGGAGAAAGGGGTTTGAGCACCAGCATTCTTCTCCCTTTGCTTTCTGAGTCAGATTACCATTTGACCAGCTGCCTCACACTCCTGCCTCCATGACTCCCGTGGTCAACTGTCCCTGAGTGCTGAAAGACAAAGGAAACCTCCCCCTCCCTAAGTTTCATTTGCCAGACATTTGGCCAGAACAACAAGGAACGTGTCAAATATACTGGGGGCACTGAGTGCGTCTGTGAAATAAACGAATCTTTAGAAGTCAGCTCAAAAACTTCCCAGAACTTGTGGGCCGGTAGCAGCACCAGCAGCTCACACGTATCCCCCAGACTCTTTAGTTAGAATTTGTCACATTTTCTTTCCTTCTTTTTATCTTTAACCAGAATATTTTTATTAGTTCTTTGAGAATTTTGTACAATGTCTTTCAATCATGTTCATCCCTACAGAACTCTTTTCAGATCCACCTTTCTTCCCAATTTTGTTGCCCAAATATTCTTGGATGTGTGGACTCACAGTAGGGTGTGGTCAGCTTACAAGGGGGCTACACTCTTAAGGAACAAGGACTCTGTGTCTCCCATCAACTATCACTTGCCAATAGCTCCTTCTTTTAGAGCATCTGAAATAACTGTAAATACTAAAATCCATTAACTGCTTACTATGATCCAAATAATATGATTGGTGGTTTGTTCATATTATCTTATTTACTTCTTCAGACAATATTATAAAGTACATATATTTTGATCCTAGTTATTGACAAAAATTCAAGACTGGAAGAGTCATATAGTCAGTATATTGTGGAGATGGGAGCAGACCAGGGCAGGAGACTGGCCCGAGAAATAGCATTCCATTGGTCAGAGAATTTACTAATTGTAAGAGTGATATTGATAATCCACAGACTTGAAGTGAATTTCTCCCTCACAGACTAACGATTATGAATTAATACTCACTCATAGACTAAGTGAGTACTAATTCATAATTATGAATTAATTATTCATAGCTAAAAATTAATAAATAGATATTAATTAGCTATGAATTTAAGCTATGAATTCATAAAGGTGTGTTCTGAATTTTTACATACCTGACCTGAAACTTGTATAAACGCCTTGCTATATCTCCAAATATTTTAAAACACTAATTTAAAAGAAGTGTTAGCATATTTGAATGGCAGATAAAGTCACTAGAAATCTCCAGTTAATAAAAATTAGTACTACTGATTAACCATGTAACACTCCTGTGTTCTACCGTAAAGAACTTTACACTAATAAAATACCACTTTCTCTGCTTTACATATTGGAGTTCTATGTCAGCTTTTGTTTGCATAATGTGCTCTGCTCTGTGAGAAAGTTGGAAAGCCTCTTGCTTAATGTGTAGCATCTTCCTCAGCCAGGCCCCTCCTTCCACCTAATTACATGGATCTTCTGTCTGAGCAGCCAGCAAAGGTCAACTAGCATAGTAAGATATCACAGACTCTAAGACACAATGAATTGTAAGATGTGCTATGATTTGATGTACTACACAAAGAGAAAAACACTCCTAATGAAAATGTGGCAGATTATCAATTCAAAGATCTTAAATTTAAAAAAAAAGAAAAAAGAAAGAAGTAAATCATTTAATCCAAAGAATGCAGTACTTAAGAACTTGAACATTAAAATTTTTATATTTGTGTGTGTGTGTGTGTGTGTGTGTGTGTGTGTGTGCATGTTTGTATAAATGCATTTACAAGCATGCCACAGTGCATGTGTAGAGGTTAGAAATTTTAAGGGTTCTTCTTTTCCTTTTACCACTATGTAGGTTCTGGGGAATCTAATTCAGGTCGTCAGGCTTAATAGCAAGCATTTCTTCCAACAATGAACTATGACCTGGAATTTGAAGCTAAATATACAATTTCCTCCCTAACTTGCTCTTTGGTCATGATATTTTATCACAGCAACAGAAACCCTAACTAAGACACCCTCTTTTCATCTGTAAAATTGTACTATTACTACTGTCCACTTCAAAAGACTATATGGGATCTAAATAAGAGATTAGGTGCACGTGCAGAGGATGGGGTATGGTAGGCTCCTCATACATACTGGCTATCATCATTGCTACAAGGCTCAACACTATCCCAGCTGCAAACTGAAGAAATGCTCTTCCCTCAAGCTCACTGGGTGAAGTCTCATCTCCTGTTTGTTGGAACTTCAGGGGGGCTTCGGGAGCTGGTTAGGTCAGGAGGAAAAACTCCCACCAGGAACAGGATTAATGTCTTTTTAAGAGAAATCCCATCCAAGTGTGTATATATGATGCAGATATCACCAGACATAAAATGGCCCTGATCTTCAGAACCATAAGAAGTCAGCTTTTGTTGTTTCTATGTCATCTCTTTCTTCTGTTTTGTCAAGGCAGTCTGATGGCATTGAGGTAGCCTCTGGCATCAGGATGTCATTGTCTAAGGTTATCTTAGTAGGGCAGAAGCAGAGAGGCCATATTTGCATGGCACCCAAATATCTTTAGGAATCAAGTGTTTCTCTTTGTTAACCTCCCTTTCAGAAGCTCCTCTCCTAGTCAGAGGCATGGACACTGATTGAATGGACTTTTATCCCTTAAGGAGTGGTTTGCCCAATCATATAAACATGTGTTCAGATGCCAATTCAATCTCTTCTGATGGAGAGGCTTTAGAAGTGTTCAGCCATCCTTGCTGTATCACACAAATAGATTTCTCCTGTGCTTGTGTCTTACATCTCCAGATTTGGAAAAATACCGTAGCTTTTTCTTCTATACTTTGTGTTGAAATACTATAACAATGGGTTTGTCAATTGGCTTGATTATGGAAATTATTTCAAAATATGTAATGATATCAAAATATCACATTTTATATATACATTTTTGTTTACTAAGTATGTGTCAAACATTCAAGGTTTACAGATTGTGCTTTATAATTTAAATTTATAACTAATTTCAGTGGCGGTTTTTATGTTAATATAAAAAACAAAGTTTATAAGCCCTAAAAATTTGTATATGCTATCCCATATATGGAATTTGAATTTTTTTGCTATATAGGAAAATGATCACTGTAGTTTTAGTAACTTCTGGATCTCCAAACTTACCTATTCAGCTGCCTGCTACAGACTTCTAATGCCTGAATGTAGCCTCCCAGCTCATTTCTAAATTCATGGACTTCTCCCAAAATAAAATACCTGTGTGGGCTAGTGAATGGGGCTACACTTCAATAACCAGAACCTCAAGTCATGTGCAATGAAAGTGAGAGAGCTTTGTGCAGCTCCTTCTATTGTGTAACTCTCTATGTGTCACCTTTCCCCACTAGATTCCTAGAGAAATGATGGAGAGTCACAAGCCTACCAGTGATAATATCTCGTTTCTACCCTCATAACATTTACAAGAACTAAGGTGCTGAGGCTCCTGAAACCCATTGATTCTGTGTCAGTGGTATCTGAATGGTTTCATTCTTTTTCACCCTACTGACACTAAAGAAACATTAGTCTTTCATTTGTATCTTCTAATCAGTAGCTCAGGACTTCTCTAAGCCTCCTGTCTCTCTTGACTCCCATCCCTGGACACATACCCTACATCTTGCTGCCTGTTTTACCTCCCAGTTGTGGTCTAAGTCCCTTGATTGATAACAGTGCCTTTAGCCAGCCTCTATAGCAAGGCTGTATCCTTTGCATGATTGGGTGTCAGGTGTCCATGCACCTGTACAAGCTATCTCCCAGCTGACTCTTCATGCACGAGTCTCTCTATCTTGAATCTCTTATCTCCTCGGGAATTCTCTTGTTCCATAAATGGCCTCATTGTGGCCAGTAGTATTCTGACTTTTGAAAAATCCACATTATTGAAAGCCCACTCCAGGTATATCCCTGTCTATTTCAAATATGTGCTGATCCCCTTTATTGAAAAAGAATGATCATTCCAAAGGACTTCTAAACCATGTTTTAAAAATATACATTGCTTTTTTTTCAAATTTCTCTTCTTTTGCATACATAAAGGTAATTATATGAACCAGCTATTTCCTCACCTGCCCCTCTTTTTCCTATGATCTCATAATTACTGTGTCAACTTCAATCTCAGGAATCTCGTAGACACCCAGTATGCGTTTCAATTTTTAAAAGTTTTAGCAATTTCTAGGATTAAAAGACTATAAAATATGATTATTCAGCATGCTATGTTGAATAATCATTATCAAATATATTATCAATAAATAAATTGATTATTTATTAGGTTTTCCTCTCTGATCATCCATCTTAGCACAACATTATTCAATATGTCATCTTCTCGAACATGAAAAAAATGGCTGGAAAAAAGACCTTTGTCATATGAAACACTGAAGCTACCTGCTGCTGATAATCACATACCTGTATCTCCCTCGACAGAGTCAAAGCCCCCCATATGGCCTAGTTCCCTCCTCCAGCCCCATGCTTCTGTATTTCATAGCTTTCCTTGGATTGTACACGAGTTTACAGACTAGCTCTCACTTGAAAAGCTCAGCTATTGGTTGATATTTCAAGTGCCAACTGTCCTGCCAAATTCATTACATTCTCGTATTTCCACTGGTACCTAGACTATCATACCATTTCACAGTAAGAAGCCAACCACAGATTCTTTCTTTTGGGCTGGAGTGAAAGTCCCTGTCCAGTGCCCTGCCTATGCAGCAGATAAATTGAATATCTTGAACCTTTCTCTTGAACCTCTACTACATGACCTTCCCTCTCTCATTAGTTGGGAGGAGAAACTTGTAAAATATTGGCAGTTTTCATAGTTTTTCCCTGCAAGGACCTCTAACTCCTATCTTATTAATACTTTTGATGCATATCAGAAGAGAGTGAAGAGTAAGTTCATCTCTGTTAGACAGTCCTGCAAAATATTCCACTGCTTAGCTGTATGATGTGAGTCCAGTCGCTCATCACCTACCTACAGAAGCCATGTGTCTTGCTAAACCTGAAGACTCTTTTTTGTCATTGAGTCCAGAGTAAAGAAAATAAGACATGTTGTGTATAAAACTTAAGGAGCCATATGTTTCCAGGGGCATGCTAAGGGAAAACTGGTCCTTCCTTCTTACATCCCTCACAGGCTATAACCTTGTCCCCAAATTGACAGTCAAACAAAAACAAACTAAAACTCATGTAGAAATAAAGGAGTATTTAAGACATTCTATTGAGTAACTCCCAGAATTGCAGATTGCGGAAGGACCAGGCTTGAAGTTTGAAGAATAAGATTTTAGTGCCACAGGAACCAACGGACAGCATCCAATCACAGCTTCCTCTATAGAGACACATTTGCCAAAGAAGTATATGATAAATTGGTTCTTCTATAAAGGTAACCCTGGAGTTTCTGAAAAATGGTACTCCCACATTGGCCATATTCAACTCACCATCGTGTTGGCTCAGTTTAGGTCAAGGGCACATAATATGAACAGCACAGTCTAGGTCAACTGTCCACAAAACAGGGAACTTTAAGAAAATGTTGACCATTTTTAATGTTTATATCAAAAGTTGGCTTTGCTTCATTATGTTGGAAGTTCCCCATATACATTGGACTTTAGAACTTGGGCAGCTGAAGACCACTGAGAAATGAAACTGAGCAATCAGTCTGTACAGTAAAATACCTATAAGTTGCTGTACATTATATGAAAGAAACAAAAACAGAAGCTAACAAAGAATAAAAGAAGGAAGCCACTTTAAATTACAGTTTAAAGTAGTGGTTCCCAACCTTCCTAATGTTGTGTCACTTCAGTACAGTTCCTCATATTGTGGTGACCCCAAACAATAAAAATGACTTTTTCTGCTACTTCATAACTGTGAATTTGTTCCTCTTATGAATCATAATGTAAATATTTGATATGCAGAATATCTAATATATGACCCATATGAAAGTGTCCTTTGACCACCGAAGGGTTCATGGCCCACAGGCTGAGAACACTGGTAAAAGGGAGGACCATGAACTGTGAACTAAAGAAGAGGCCAGTTCCACAAAGGTGGTCACCTGTAGAGGAAAGAACAAAGGCAGTTGTCTTCCAGGTCGGAAAGAGTATGGGGTATACAGAAACTAAAGATAACCGAAAGAAGGGTGGTGAAGGAATATGCAGATGGTGACAGCCTGGTAGGCTGTGATTAGAGGTTTGTATTTTATTCCAAGCATAATGGTAAACCATTGCAAGTTTGGAGCACATCAATAAAAGGATTTAACTTTCAGGGTTTTTTTGTTTGTTTGTTTGTTTGTTTTTTTAGTGAAATCACTTTTGGTACTATCTAGAGAAGTATCTACGAAAGTGACAGAGGTAAATAGAGTCACAGCAGTCCTGCAGTAAAGGTTTGTATCCAATGTATACATTTGATGATACAATCAATGGCTTGAATTTAATTCCTTGCGGGTGACCAGGAGATTTCTGAGCTAAATAATTGAGTGAGTAGTAGCGACATCACTGAAACATGGAAAGCCAGACCGGCAGTCAAAGGTTGAGGGTTCTGTCTGGGGCGTGTTCATTTGGCAAGGCAAGAAAGTGGGCAAAGCTTCAAAAGAAATGGTTAAGTGAGCTCAAGAATGCCCCCCAAACTATTTGAAAGCACTGTAAAAGAAGTCAATATCGAACATTCCTTCATGCCTGAGGTCCAGGAACTTCTCACTGGCTTTTATCTTTGTCTTCTGCTCCCCTTCTCACACTTTTATTTTCTTTAATTACCAAATGTTCAAACACACATAGAAGTACATGAAAAAGAATGTACAAGACACCTGTATATCCTGCATCCAGATTTAACAAATGTTAACATTTCACTGTGCGCACTTCTGATCTTTTTAAAAGTAAGTACAACACACACTGATCTATTCATTCACCCATCCCTCTAACCAAATGATGGCATTTATACAAAATCTGAAAACACTCAAACACTCACATATTTTACAGAGTGCTATACATGAAGTAAAATTACAAAACACGCATGTTAGAGCAGCCAAGAGACACATTTATTTTTTTGATTTTCTAATTTGCATTAAATGAAGTATGATCCCCATGTATCATGGATGCCTCAGTTATTCTGGAGTGGGTTTTCCCTTCCCTTGAAATCTTCCAAGAAATCTACAACTATGACCACCTAGAGACACTGAGGTAACCCTTAGTCTTCAGCTCATGGGGTCACATCTTATATCCTCTTTGTTTGAATCTATATCAACCCAATGAGGGCAGGAAAGTTGAATTTCGAAACACACTTTCTTTTACACAACATGTATCTAGAACTGTGCACCTAAAATAGGCCACAAGGCCACCAACTCTTATGTTAAAGCCCAGGACCCACAGACTCTCTCCTAGAGGCATCTCAGACTTTGACACCATTTCCTGGGCACAAGACAAAGGGTCTGTCCTTTCCTTACCCCAGCTCCCTGCTTCCAGGAAATGGTGGTTACTCCAAAGTTAAACATCTCTTCTGTTCCCTGAATACCCAAAACCTCCTACTTTGGACAAAATTATCTTTGTATACTAAAGGTTCCTAACACGTTCTTTTAACCCAGAGTAAAGATAGTTGATGTTCAGCACAAGAACCACTCTCTACACGAAACGTCTTGTCTTGTTTTCCCAGTGAACTAGTAGGCAGGCAAGTATCATCTGGTGGCCTCCTCACTTCTGACCATGGGGCTTGATGACAATATTCTACAGAACGTGCCTCAGATTGCTTCCATCAGCCACTCACAGTGAGTTCTTTCTATTCCACTAGTGCCTGGTCTTTTAATTCCCTTAAAGAAATTAAGTGTGAGTCCAGTGTTTAGCCCTGCCACTGGAGTGTAGGAAACAATGCTGGGTGCAGGAAATGCAGAGACCCTAGACTGTGTTTACCCTGCTCCACCATCATTGGTAGCTGAGCTTTAGGAAAGCATCAAAATACCACTCAGGGGGTGGGAAAATGCAGCCTTGGATGTGGGAGGCTGAAAGCTGGCATTCCCAAGTTCCAGGGCATCTAGCTGCAGCTAGAAAACTGAACAAAGGAATAGAACAAAGTTAGGGGCCCTCAGGCTTAAAACGACTAGCCAGGGGCAGGGATGTGGAATGGGGAACTCTGGCTTAGCTTATTTGCAATTGTCCGTAGTTTAGTGGTCTTGGGAGACTTAGGCAGTGTGACTCAGTAACTGAAGGCTTTCTCCATGCTCCTCATGGTGGTTCTTGATAAAAGAGACATTCCTTAATTCTGAACTGTCTATTGCATTGTGGAAAATTGGGAGTATACCACCTTCTCAGGGTGGAGCAGAGATTAAATACCTTTTGCAGAGAGGAGTGTCCGAGAAGAGAAGTTTATTGGTTAAACCCTCAGGGCCTTTAGATACCTCATTAGTATGGAGAACTCTGTTCTGGGTGATGTGATCTATGCAGGGAGTAGGGCCATGTGTTCTGGGCCAGGAATCTAGTAGAGTACAAAGAGATGCTTACCATCTCAGGTGGGTACCTTGTTGTCAGGGTCTCAGATCCTCTCAACCTTACTAAATTTCCTGGCACGGTCCACTGTCCCATGATTAAGTGGGCAGTTGATGGGCTCCTGGCCACTCTATTTCCTCTTACTTCCATTTTGGTATCTTAATTCCAATACTGTTCTACTCTCTTCAGAAAGGTCATTTGTTCATTTCATGTCTTGCCTTTTATTTTACTGGTGAACTCAAAATAGTACTAGGAAAATGAAAGTGTACCAATATAGCTGAATATATATTTTTACATTTTTTTTAGTGTGTGTACACACATGAGCCCCTGGTCCAGAGCACACGTGCCTTGGTGTGTATGTAGAGGTCAAAGAACAATCTGTAGGTGTTGCTCCTGTCTTTATGCTATGTCAGATCCAGGGATCAAACTCAGGTAGTCAGGCTTGGCAGCAAGTATCTTACAATCATCTTTCAGACCTCAATAAGGCAGAATAAAGAAAAAAAGAGAATATATTTTAATGCTTCACACTATTACCAATAAAATGTGTCTGCTCTCTGAAATAAATACAAAATGATAGACCTAAAAAGACATCTCTATATTGCATCCTAGTTCACCTCCATCTAAGTCCTCACAGACTTCTGAACTTGAAATACATTTCTCAAGTCACAGACAAGGAAGCTGAACCCCGTTTGGAAGCAGGTAATCTCAGATTCTCGGGAGGCCGATGCAGGAAGACCTCAAGTTCAAGGCAATCCGTACAAGGTAGTAACAGTCTGTCTCAAAATGAAAAGTGAATATTGATAAGATAAGACTGAATTCCAGGCCACTTGTATATCTTAGTGTATCCTGTCTCAAAATCAAAGGTAAAAAAGGGTGCTGAGGTTACAGCTTGGTGGAGTAGCACTTGCCTAGCATGAGCTGGCCCTATGGTCAATTCCTGGTACTAAAGAGAAAAATAAAAAAGGAGCAAGGGGGAGTCATACGGAAACCAAACACGGGAATATAAATTATTATTCATTAAAATTATACATTTGTACCTCCAAGCTTGTATACAAGCTATGGAAAAAGCTGTATTATAGGATTTAGTAGTGAAAAAAAGCCACAGGTATAGCTTCATTTTTCTGATACAGTGAGTTCTTGGATTTGAGCAGAAATTCCAGTGAACTGACCCACAGGCTGACCATGCATGCACCAGTACAAAACCCACTTCATACTTTCTCAATGGGGGTATGACCACTTGCCAGCCATGTTTTATTTAGTTCTGCATATCTCTCCTTCAGTACTAGAGAACTATCTAACCACTCGCATTTCCCATAACTCCTCACTTAAAGGGCAAATGGTGACTGAGGACATTTGAAGGTATCCAGAACGAAGCAACATAGCCAAAGATTAGTGCTTTGAAGATTACTTTTCTTTCTCGTTTTCAAAGTTTGCCAAATGATAAAAGTAGAATGTTTGGTTTACTTGGGCCAACTTCAGACACAGGCCTGAGAGCTCTCTGAAAACATTGGTCAATCCATTTTTGCATTTCCCATTTCTAGAATATGCATGGTGCCCAATAGGCATGCAATAAATATTTGAGAATGGAAAATTTTGTGTCTGCTATGCTTTCAGCTATAGCCCTGCACAGAAGTGCCTCTCAGTCTCCCTGAACCCTTAGCTCGCATTTCCTCCACAGCACTGGGCACTCCACCTCCCTTTTTTTCCCACATTCTCCCAACCCTGCATCCCTAAAAGATTGAATTCAAGAAGGCAGGACTGGACAACTCAGATGTCTCATTAAGAATGCCTAAAGAAATATGCCTAAAGATGAAATTATAGCTCTCATACCCGCACTCAAAACCCTGGAATCAAAGGAAAGAAAAGAGGAGGAGGTGGGGCAAAATTATGCGATTTGACCATGGTTACTTACCCAGCAAATGTTTTTGAAAGCTGCTAACTACTAATTGTGGTGAAGGTTTTTAAGCCGGGAAATGTCGAGTCTCTCTCTTTCCCCGACACTCTGTAATTCATGTGCAGCTTGGGATGGCTCTCTGTCTTAAATACAATAATATTTTAGAGGAATTTGAACACTCTAAGTTAACAGGTATGCCAATTTGGAGCCAGAAGACATGCAACTCTAGAGATTTCAAATAATTTAATAAGGCGTTACCATTTTTCTAAGGTTCTGTGGATTTTTTTTCTCCCCCACCCCAATCAGCCTAAAAAGCTGTACCGTGTGGCCTAATTCAAGGCTTGCAGGCAGGAGAAATTACTGACTTCATTATGCTTGCCTGGTGCTCTCCAGTAAAAGCGTTGGGCACTAGGCGTACTCATTCTGGGAGACTCTGCAGAAAGCTTTTGCACTGACAGATCTCCACTGGCTCCTTATGAAAAGCAACAGAGAGAAGGAGGTTATGGTCTATTGTGTACCAAGCTCAGAGGTTTGTGTTCCCCAACCCCCGACCCTTTGCCTTAAAAAAAGGCCCACAGCAGGGCCTAGTCAGGCTGGAGTCATAATGGCCCTTGGGCCACTGAATGCCATTCAAGACCTGCTGAAGAAAGATTAATGTTGATTATTATTGCCATTAATGGTATTACTGTTATTGTTGTTATTATCCATTGCTTATGAAATAAGCATTCTGTGATCTTTTGATACATTCCCCTGCTTTCCCTGTGGTGCTCAGCACAGTCAGTTACTTGTCTACAAGGAAACAAAGGAAAACGAAAGCCATTGCTGTTGCATGAACTTTCTCATGGCTCGCATCCTATGTTCTACTTTGCTTGGATGGAGAAGGAAATAGGAAAGAGTAGGGTTGAGCCAGAGAAGCTGGTGTCAGGGAGACACTTATGCCAAACATGGGTGGCTTAATATAATAAAGTTCATTTCTCACCCTCTGAGGTCTTAGCTGAGGATGACCACTGAACAGACAATATGCTTTCTTCACCAACCACTGCCCCCAAGCACCTTCCATCCACTTTGAAGCTACTGACTTCATCTTGATGGTCACCCAGTAAACAAACGAAGACCTCCAAGGGAGTTGCTGACATTGGGTGAGGATGGCTGGGATCCTAAGACAGTGTGACGACCTTAAAGGCAAACATATTTGGGTTGAGAAAGATGATAGAAAGTTCTCAAAGCAGAGTCTTATCCACCCCATCTGCCCCCTCATGTGTGTGTATGTGTGTGTTCAAGAATAACAATTTTTAAATTGAAAGCAAGTTAAAAAAAATTATCTGATTCAGTTGGCCCTGGAAAAATAACATTAAGAGCAGTTGTGTACATTTCTATTAGCAAGTTGAAAAAGAATTACTAATAATTATGAAGCAAGAACATGAAGATGGCACAGTCATGTAAGGAAAATAACCCTTAGACAAGAAAGTAAAATTAGAGTGTGCCTTTGACCTTAGAGTGAAAAATACTTAAACATTAAGGTGTAAACAGTAAACACTCATTTGATACCTTGACAAAGGAACAACCATCGTTGTTACAATTATTAATTCAAAGTCATGTCGGAAATAGAAAAAAAATAATTTTTTTTTATTAAAGGTTACTCTAAGCCTGAAGCCTTAAATTCCACTTAGCTGTCCTGGAACTCACTCTGTAGACCAGGCTGGCCTCGAACTCAGAAATCCCCCTGCCTCTGCCTCCCAGGTGCTGGGATTAAAGGCATGTGCCACTACCGCCCGGCCTCAAAGTCATGT